>JAUMGZ010202465.1:0-12460 GCA_032359645.1 Pododesmus macrochisma | reverse complement strand
AAGCTACTACATACCAAAGCATTAAGCTCTAGGCCTTCTAGTTTATTACAAGAAGATTTTTGATATTTTGTCAAATTTTCCTCCAAACTTGGTCGAAGGCATCCCTAGGGGAAGTCCACCTGGACCTTTGGTCCAGATAGATTAACAATCTACTGACTCAAACCATTGAATGATTAGTATTGAACAGATAATCCTTTACTTGCACAGCACAAAGAATGGATTAACTGAATTAAACACAAATTATGAATGAAATCAACTTTGTTAAATGTGTCATATAAACATATTTGATATATTGAAATGTGAGTTGTGCTTTATTTTTATTTTCAATAGCATCATGTACATCAATAAATAAAGGTCATGTTATGAAGGATAGGGTTACAAAAAAGGTCAAACAGTCTGTATATGAGTCAATCAGACCTGTTAGATATTTACATGCACTATCACATAGCAGTCAATATATAGTTTAATATCAAGTCATTACTCTGAAGGAATACTTAAGTAGGTAAACTAATATTTAGTATCAAAAACAGGAATACATACTCTATATAGTAAGAATTCACTAATATACTAACAAGGAATTTGGGGTTTTAATTTTTCAATCATGAAATAAAAGTTCAAACTACACGACCCAATCCATCACTCAGATCATGCAGAGAAATAAATATGTTAATATATCTGGAAGAATGGTGGAGATACCAACATATCAGCATACATGTTGTACATCATACTTAGATGTCAGGAGCAAGAAGGTATTATGTTATGTTGCCTAACAAGGGTAGACATGATTAACAAACCTGGCGTTAAGTTGTGGCTGTGTCGTCAGATATGGGTGGAGTGATCGTTACTGTAAGTGAAGTAGTAGTCATTGTATAGTCAACAATATAAATTAACAAGTTTGTGTGTGTACTTCTACAACTACATATAGAAATGATGCACTGTGCACACATAGCAGTGCTTTAGTAAACAACCTACCATCTCCATCCACCGGCACGTACGCACTCTTTCCGTTTTGGTAACTACTATCCCTGTCATGCAAGCGATTTCGTTCCATCATCTGCCATAAATGCTTCTGTCGAGCGTGCTGAGCCATTTGAGTAGCAGAGTTGTAATCAGGCAGGGGTGGACGCCGTACACTAGTGTAAGTTTGGTGTATATAGTTGCTATAGGCTGTCAGGAAAGGCAGAAGGAAAGACCCCACAGATTAGCTACACATTCAACAACAGTCAAAGCTTGACACATATTTATTATTATCATTCATAGATGCCATTCAGGACTATCATTGGTGACTTTTGATTTCTATGCATCTTAACATTAGATATTTATTTGTTTTTATATCATTGTCTAACATCAATCAACATTTATAGACTCCCTATGTATTACAGAACAGTTACATAATAATGCTACTTTCTCTACATTTAATTACTTTAATTACAATTTATTTTACATTATACACATCATCTCAAATCTGTTATGATTTAACATCACATACAATATTATATATATGTATCACTAGTCATTGTATATTCAAAGCCTACAAACAGCACAACTGTTACCATTAAACTATAATCATGTAGCTTTATAGGATATTCTGATTATATGTGTATTCTAATATGCAGACTAAAATGATCAAATGACTAGATGATATTAAATGACAGTAATTAGTACTAACTTCAACACATTATATTTGAATATAAGATACACAATGTGACAAAATATATCTTGTACATAGTGCTCTGATTATATAGTTCTCAAGTGCATGATGACGGCAAGCATAAGACACAGTCGCCATCTTGTGGCTGATCATCTCTTTCTCTCTCTTGAAATGTTGTGATAAGTCTACTAAATGCTAACCAGTAATGCATGTATGTTTTAAATCTTGAGTAATTATGTGTACGAGTTAAGTGTAACCATAAAATTCAAAAGTCACCCAGTAATAAGTATCTTTAAATTCTGTTAACTTGAAACAGAATGCGTGCTAAGTAATTAACATGCCAGAGACAAGCCATCCAGCATCCACAATCATTTCTGTTGTAAATAGTTATTCTTTGAACCTGGATGAACACATTACATCAATAAAGAATTCTTGATGTACAAATAAACCCATTAAATAAACCCAACAATCGTTGCATGTCAAAATACATGTCTACATTCAAAGCAGAGCAAAAAATATCCAATATTTATCAAGTGCGTTTTCATGCATAGTGATTTAACATGCCTCAGTCAGTCAGTGTCTGGTACAATTGTACTCTGAATATATGTGTAATATCTACCAAGATGTATCTGTGCTTGCAAACTAGTGTATAACGTGACACTTTCATACATTATCGATATGGTGACAAATTCACAACCCAAATAATACACTTCATATAATTTTTTATATTATTTCTACAAGAGATAAATGTTGGTGTATTACACATCTACTCAGCGTAATCCTGTCGCATTCATGCAATGTCACAAGCATGCAACCATTAGAAATCAAGATGACAATTCAAGTTCAACATGTTTGAAAGTCAGAAAGCTATAAACTTAATAACAGTCAAATGTATTCTTCAAATCTTGTCAATTTTGAATGTTTTTCTCCTTGTAGATGTTGAACTTGATTATCATCTTTTAAACAGTTAGTAGGGTAAAGAATATACCACATGCCCAAGGAAGCCAGAGGTGTTACACACAAACAATGCCGTACTACATAGATATCTCACCTGGCGAGTTTTGCATGACAACATGATAAGGTGGTAGCGGTGGCCGCGCCACTTGTGGCGAGGGTAGCGGAGGATGAAGAGGGTGATGTTGGGGGTTTGTTGACACAGTGGGTGTCGTCGCTGCAAGAAAATACAACATCTTCCAGAGACCCTTATTTTACAGAAATATATAGACAGACATTGCATACATATATAGACAGAGAAACATACATGTAGATGGACAGACATATACAAAGACCGACAGCAGAGAGACATTCACAGATTGACAGACAAGACATGAATTCTAGTTGTACAATCACAAGCCACAGATAGCAGGTAAATATAAATATCAAATTAATTATTCCAACAAAACTTAATTCAAAAACATATTTGCTTCAAACAAATCTACTGCTTTCTCTATCAAAAAGTTAAATTTTGCAAATTAAACATTTGCTTAGTAAGCATTTTGTAATTAAAATTAAATTTAGCATGTATTAAATCAGTTACACCTTGAGACAATAACAACACTAAGAAACTACAGCAAACAATAAGTCTTAGTCTCTACAAACATGTTTTATAAGCCATTGAAGCAGCGATTAACGTTACAACAGTTGATACCACTTTTTTTTTCAATTTTCATGTTTTACCGATTCTAGAAATGTATGCGATTTTTATCTATTGGTAAATAACATAAAAGATTTACATTATAAATTGCATATTCAAAGCTATAGGATTGTTTCAAATTTGATCAAAATATGTTTTACTGGTTTAATGAACCATCATGAAATCTGTCATCTAAATAAACACAAATTAAACAGCTAACATATTTACATGATACTATATAAAATACTTTAAAATAGTTGTGTACAATTTTGATCAGGTTAAGTGGGTACAACTGTGTAAAGCATCCAAAACCCAACATAAAGTCACGTAAAGCCTGTTGGCCTAAAAAGCTAAGTCTTCATATAAATCATCAAAAACTGGTCAACATTATAAACAAGCAAACGGCTGTAAGAACTACAACTGATTTCTAAAGAGTTTATTGTCAACATCATAAACAAGCAATCAGCTGTAAGATCTACAACTGATTTCTAACCAGTTTATTGTCAACATTATAAACAACCAATCGGCTGTAAGAACTACAATTGATTTCTAACCAGTTTATTGTCAACATTATAAACAATCAATCGGCTGTAAGAACTACAATTGATTTCTAACCAGTTTATTGTCAACATTTTAAACAAGCAATCAGCTGTAAGAACTACAATTGATTTCTAACCAGTTTATTGTCAACATTATAAACAAGCAATCAGCTGTAAGAACTACAATTGATTTCTAACAAGTTTATTTTGTGTTATTATCTATTTAAGTCAATGTCCTCGTACTGAATATATATAAGTCCTGTATACATACCTGTCTGTGGCGCTTGGGATTGTTTACGGTACTGTGGAGGCGAACTGTTGGACCCTGCTGAATTGGTACTTTGAGTATCATAATTGGATGATAAACTATGCCGACATGAATCCGACTCGGACTGTGGGTGATGGACACTGCCACTGCTTCCTGTAGGACTAGCAGACTCACCAGAACCCATGGAACCTAAAAACAATATACAATAGAGATATGTATTTGGAAGGACACAATATATCAAACGTGTAAATGTGATTGTTACAACTCAAATCCCTATCATTTTGACAAATATCAAAGTTTTTTAAAATCATAATGAGGTATGCATGATAAAAAATGTAAATATATTATATCAAACTATAAATGATACAGTGATATACAATTCTAATATGCTTTAATACTTTTAAAATTAAATATTGGTATTTTAACATAATCTATCTCATATTTCGATAGATTCATGATAAATTATTTCTTACTTCTCAAAAAAAAATATTATTATTTATAGAATAAGGATATTTCATGTATGTATGCTAAATATTCTTCCTTCTATCAAAGTATCAGAGGGGGTAGTATGAAATACAATGACCATTGAAAAATGTTTATTGGATGACTAATTGAAATCAGATACAATAATTATATGATTAAAAAGTTAAATATATGGTAAAAAGCTATACCAGGTAGTTTTAAATGACAGATATAATGCTTATGTCATACCATCCAGTCATCTCTAGATAATAAATACTTATATGAGATACTTAATATTCTAAACAAACTTGCTTCTTCCTTATCGACATTGTATGACATATTAACATTAGTGAAGGTATGTGTAGGATTAGTTACAACACACTGCCTATAGTCTTACCATTGCGACTCGGCTTTCTCGTGGCAATATTACATAAACTGACAACAGATGAACTTTCAGATGAAAGGTGAACTGGTTGAGGTACATGTCGCCGCGGTGACGTCGGTTGCCGTCGCCCTGACATTGGACTTGTTAAACTAGAGGTGTGGGGAATGGAGTGTTTGGAGTTATGAGGACGCACTTTGTCAGTTAGGGTCATAAGTTTCCTTATGGATTCAGGAGATTCAGCACCTGACACAGCAAAAATAAAGGGATGCAAATGTTAGCATGCAGATATACACACAGGCAGCAACTTAAGTTGGTGACAGGCAAACACGAAGTTCATAGACATAGCATTCATAGATAAATAAACCAATGTTTGTTTCATTATTGTATTCATGCCACTAAAGAGGACATATTTAGTATGAAAGATTAACAATAAATGAATTAAAGAATAATCATTAATGAAAAAAATAGTTTTAACATGAAGCAAAATATATTGTATCTAAACATTCCAGAAATTCATTCACAACTGAATAGAAAACATTCCTTAGATACAGAACATAAGTAAATCACCTGTAGTTAACTGATTTAGAAATGAGATTTAACATAAAGACATAGCAAACAGATTAGTGTAGACAATCAGGCAGGGTGTTCTTACCAAACTTTGGACCACTATGTACAGGTTTCTTCTCTTCTGCCAGACTCATGGTAGATACAAAATTATGAGATGGATCAGGTTTCTTGGCTGAAATAAAAGAAATTAATTTGTTAACCTAAACAAACTATTTGGTCCCAGTGTATATAATTTTGTAATGCCAATACTGGTGTTATAATGCAATTGAAAGATTTCTTAATTTCTCTTTTGACACATTTATTCAAACTTACAAATGTTTGATATTGTTTATAAAGTTCAGTTGAATAACATCAGTAGTAACTATTATAACTTCTCAGTCACATGGACACTCATGAGAGAAATCTATAGACAGGACTCATACAAATGTTCATACATCCTTTTTATTTAAATGATGATACACTACAGTACTGCCGGTAAGACAAGAAATATATGTATTTTGTCAGCTAAGATTGCCAGTGAACTATCTGACATCCCTTTCAAACTTACCTGGAGGTTCACACGCATGAGACATTTCTTTTAGTTTTTCCTCATCTGCGATCACCTTGATATTACCCAGATATGACTTGACTCTGCGAATCATTTGTGCCTCTTCATACATCTTCTTAGCATTAGGCACAGCTGAACCCCTTCTGTTTTTTACCCGTTTCATGGTGGCCATTCCTGAGATCCATGAACTCTCGTACATACTGGGTGTGCCCAAAAACATGGTATTCACATTCTGTGTTGTAAAGGAACATAAGATAATCCATAGATAGTACAGTTTAATATTTATGTCTTAGCAACAAGGAAATATGACAAAACATTGAACGAAAGTGTCATAGCATTGTTTACTGTGTAATTGGATTTTATGTGAATAGAACAGGAAGATGCTGAGTGCAAGTTTTCATAAAATTATACCAATCTCTGCTTTTAGTCTTACATTCAACATTAGAATTTATTTAAATCTTTCATACTTATTTCCTTAATTTTGTATTTCTAACATATCAATCAAGATATTTTAAAATGTGACTTTCATTTATTTGACATTAGAGAACACAGCAGGAACCACTTACATATTTAGCTGAAGACATATTACAAATGTTGCGCACTTCTTTAGAAATCATACGAATTTTTTCAAAGTTGACTAGACCATCAATATAAGTGTCATTTGCCAGATGGACAAAGGTCAAATCCTTCTTGTAAACTGGGAAGAATGGAAGCTAAAACGAAACAAAACTTAATTAGTATTTATATATTGTTAATTCTAACTTTAAGTCTAAAATAAAACTATGCACATACACAAGACCATGTGGTCAAAGTATGACATAATATTATTAATGTAATTTATCTACATTTGATATTTTTAATATAAATATTCTTTAAAACTGAATGTCATATTAACATTAACATACAAAGGGAAGAAAAGCAGTATAAATTTGCTGAAAAATTGGTAACAAAAGTGCTTGTTTAAGAGTACAAATATGATAAATAGTCAGTTATAAAAGTGCTTGTTTGAGAGCAGAAAAAATACTTGTTTAAATAAACAGTAGGCTAATCATACCATTGGTGGTTGAGTATTTTCACTGTTTATAAGGTTTCTATATTTTCCCATGTTTCGTGATGGGTCCATTAATTCTTTAAGATCCTGGAAAACAAAAGAAAATTTGTAATTCCATAATGTAAATAATGAATATCCATTTACATATCATCATAATACACGACACCTAGACTTATTGACTTATGAACAAATAGTAAGTGGCAGGTAATTATTTGAACAGTAATAAAGTATTTCAATTTACATGAACAAGTATATAATAACTGGTTAATAAAATGCTTTAGCATTCATCAATCTTCATTGTATTTAAAGTACACAAAATTAATCTTTGTCCACTTACATTGTACATTTTGGCATACTTGTTTGGCACTTTTTCCCAGGTATTACGTAATCGGTCAACACACGAATGATTTAGACCACTCAAAATGGAAAACATGGAATTAAAATTTTTACAATCTTTACAGTGCCCTGCAAATAAAAAGAAAATATTATAAGAGAATTTCAATGTTAGTTTAAACAATAGTTTATTTTTGTAAAACATACATGATATAAAAGTACAATTTGTGGATATTGCGGGACGCAACACTTCCGTTAATCCTTTTCCTCAAGTTCGATATTGATATAACGCAGTTTTATTTTACTTGATTGCATGGCCATTATTTGATTAGTTGGGCTCTAAATTTTGAAATATAACAAATCAAGTTCTCCTCCGACTTTTCTACACAATGATACTTACGTGCAATTTTGATGAAATGTTTGATGAGTTTCATGCGTCTGACTAGATTGGACTCACTACACACTTCTGTTGCTACCCAGAACATCTCTTTATTGACCAGCTGTAAACAGAAACATACCATAAAAGTCTACAACTAGATATAAGGTAGTATTTCTGAAAATGAATACACATAACATGACATAGAATGACATAGTGGATTAATGATTAATGAGTTAACTCATTTAACAAGCTCATTTATCATTTATCAATGTTTTGCACTTCATATTTTTTACTTGCGTCTTAAAATCAACCCTGAATGTTAAGGTATAAAGATTCTTTTCACGAAAGCCTCATATTCATATGAGACGTACCAATATTTTTCAAACTTGTTCTTGTGATAAAAATGATAAAAGTACACAATTATAGACTTACATCTTCAAACTTCTTAAGGTTAGGACATCCATACTTAGACTTGAGCTCAAGCAGGTTATCAACATATTCTGTAGATTCTATATCTTTGAACACTTTGAAATCCTCCAGGGTAAGCTGAGATGCCACCTCTGTAGTGTTTAACTGTAGTAGACTGATCTGTGCTTCCTTTATAAGTTCCACACGTAGATCGTCCGGCACCAGCTGTTCTGTATTCATGTTGTTTTTGAGGTAATACCTGAGTACACAGGGAACAGTACGCCTGGGTTAATGGTAACAAAATGCAACAATTAATGACCCCTGGAAACTCAGCTGACCACAAGGTGGAGCTAGCAGCAACCTGGCACAGGCTACTATAATATACTTACCATTGGTGTTACAGATGGAGTATTAATTTGTGACTGTGTCAGTGATAACATGCAAAAAGTACCAAGTTTACAGTCTATGTATTGGTAAGCTGGAACCCTCTTAAACCAAAGTAAAACCCCTAAACAAAAATTCCATTTAATCTGGTATCACATATTCTATCATTATTTGATACAAGAATTAACCTAAATATAATTATTAACAATGATTTAAGCAAGAAACCTAGAATGGGTCTTTACAGTCACCTGTAAAGGATTTTCGAAGATATTCTGTCCGTTTCTTGTCAACAATTTAGGACAACTACAATTTTAAATTAATAAACGTTAATAGTTGAAGAAGAAAAAGGAAAATATTCATACGACACAAAAGTCAAGATGGCAACTGTTGACCCATTTTCAATAATTATTCATGTTTAAAGTTTCATAATTTCCATATACTTTTATATTAATGGTGGGCAATAGTAACTGTAAACAAGGTACTCAATTATTCTGTTATTTATGTACGAGGTTGATCACTTACAATTCAAACAAACTAATAATCACAGTATTAACCGTAAAGTCTGACATACACACAATATTATGTGGGGAGATGTTCTTGTCTATATTTCACAATATTATACTTTGGTTAGTTCAAACAAATGATACAAGCACAATGATCAAACGTAATACATTCAATACAGGTACAATACAAATTCAACCACCACATAGCACAGTAAATATGTCTTAAATAAATCTCTTCATAGCCGACACCCTCTCCTAAGCTACCAAGATTTGACCAAAATGTCACCATACATTTTAATTTCAATGATAATAATACGATATAACAAACACTTCAGTCTTGACTTAATTTTACAGATGCAAAATAAAAGCAAATATGTAGTATATACTATAAGCATTTGTATTTTTTCACTGGTTACTTTACCTACTCAAGTTATCAAATAATGAAATAATGCAATATAAACTACAACTAAATGAAGTATTTTTGTCTATGCCATGCTGATTTACCTATTGCATTAACCATACTTTTTCATTGAAAGTTAAATCAAGAAATCTAGCATAAAAATATGTAATAAATCATGTAATAAAATATACAGGAAGCTGGGGTAACAAGTACAAACTTCAGAGGGAGCTGGACCTGACGTTAAGCCCTAATTAAACAAACAATTAAACAAGGCAGTTAAGTATAAATAAAGAGAGAACTACAATGTAAAGTAAGTATACATCAAATATAGATGGAGCTAAGGTAATTAAGTTTAAAGTATATATCAAATATAGATGGAGCTTATTAAGGTAATTAAGTTTGAAGTCAAGTGAGAGCTAAGGTAGTTATGTACTAGTATGAAATATATAGGAAACTGAGTGTAAAGTTTAAAAGGAGCTGAAATAATTAAATATATAAAACATAGAAACTTGAGGTCATTTAAGTGTATATTATAAAAGGAGCCTAGAAGGGGCCAGGGTAATTAAATATACACTAAAGAGGGAGTTAAGGAAGTAAAAGGCAAAATATAGAGGTAGCTGAAAGAGTTGATTGATATACAGGGATAGCAGGAGCTATTCTATTATGATATTAAAACTAAAAGCACATGCCAAATCTAAAATACAGTCACACACCATCATGGTACAATTGGTTAAGTCACATATCAACAACAGTAAACAGATTGTATATAGTGAATTATTCTCACACTACAAAAATCAGTTAAATATAGCACACTTTACTTGTCAATAATGCAAAAGCTCTGAATACAAAATCTGATGTTTTAAATAAAGAAAATGAATCTAGATTAATATGAATACCAAAATAGGAGATGCATTGACACTACAAGATTTACTATCACATGCAGTATGGTATCTTTTCTGTGCACAGGTTTTTGTTTCCAGGGGGCATAGCGCGGTCTAAATGTACAAAACAATTCTTATATACATACAGAAAGTTTAAGTAAATTTACTGTAGAAGATTTACATGATAGATTTATGTGTATGATAAAGTGTATTCATTGTCAATATCCCAAGCTACCATCAAAGCTCTGAAGTAAAGGCTAGCAATGCACAGATAATGTGCTCAACAACCGAGAAATGTAGATTAAATTTAATCAAAAACAACAGTGCTAGAATTTGAATGCTTTATGGCACGTTGTCAACATTCACACATTTAAACACTACCTGGTTCTTGAGGGTCAATATTTGAACAATCTTAGGAGAGATATTGTGTATATCTATGTCATTGTAATCCATATGTAAACAAATAATCAGAACCAGGAAGAGACCTTCAAGTTTTGTATTTATTTTTATATGCACTTACAGTGTTATTCTAAAGATCCAGTGCAGTTATTTCAATTTTAGACCAAGCATATTTAAAAAAAAAAAAAAAAAATCATTTTGCTTCCTTCTACGATTATAAAGTAAAAAAAAGTTGATTGACCTGAAATCATTAAATACAGTCTGTTTAAACGACTTATATTGGTGCTTCATAGATTTGCTTTATAACTCACTTTGAGTATTATAACACTTTTAAAAGCATTGCCACATTGTTGTGCTGGTTTGTGCTTGATACAAATAAACATGTGAAATTCACATAGTTATCAAGCAACTCTATGTAAAAATATTTTAAGCAAATCTTGAAATATGGAAGGAAAATCTAAATGATTCTATGTATCTATTGAAAGAATCATAATTATCCTTGAACCAGCAGAACACTACATTGATTGAAGTAAAATTCCTTTTAGAACTACTTGTATATTATATTGATGGGTTTGCAGGAAGGAATAGCAAGATAGCAGGAAAGACATAAGCTTGAATAAAAACTGACTTGGATGTCAGATAGAATAGAACTAGTATACAACTTGAAAGAAAATATCATGTACCAATCTTGTGACAAATATTTTCTATAAGTCAAAGTGAGATATTAACTTGTTATAAAAAGATCACAAAGAAAACTAACCAGAATGAAGTAAAGATTTGTTTCTATTATTCTTACCTGCCGTTGAGATTCTGTCTCTCGGGAAGATTTGTTAATTGATCTGGTAATCGTTTCTGCTTCACTAAACTTTCATTTTCTACTGTAACTTCACATAATGAATAATTGCTGCAATAAATATATAACAATAATGTGATATACAAAATCGAGAACTCAAGTGATTGTTTATCTTATAGTGTAAACATAATTTATTTGAACACACAGAGATTGAACACAAGTTTCCAGTCAGTTAAGGGGAGGTAATTACAAATTTTACAAACATATTTCATGGTAAACAATATCATTATCAATTTTTAAGTTTAACAGACACATTAACAAATTATAGTCAAGTTAAATGATTGAGAAACCTTACCTGCTAGGTTCTGTTATTCCAAACTCTTGTAGACCAAGCATCACCACTTCCCTAGCACTGGTCTCCTAAAAATAAACAAGTACAATGTGTTTTCAAAACTACTGGACTCAATTATTTAGACAGGGTACCAAACATGAACAGTTGCTAGAATTACTTATACAAATCAGAGAATTTAGATGTACAACTTGTCATATGTTAAACACATTGAAGAAAATAAAGGAAAAGCTTGTTTCTAGATTGGGAAACCATTTCTAATTATGTAAACTTATAATGAGTCTTCAGTAGCTGTAACATATCACTTAAGAAAAATAAACTTTAATTCTCTGTCCCAAGTCCTTCCTCATTTATTCCAAAATAAAACTTTGTCTCACATTTTTATTAACAACTTTTGTTACAGTCGATATTTAGCTTAAACTAGAACTGTCGTCCGGGGGCCAACTTTCCGAAAAAGGGGAGGTAACTCCACCTGATATAGATTACGCACATCTACACTGTACATATTGATTATTGTCAGCAAGTTTT
>JAUMGZ010202464.1:0-23193 GCA_032359645.1 Pododesmus macrochisma | reverse complement strand
GATTTGTTCAAATGACGGGGCTAGGTACCCAGGGAGGGTCACTTGGGGGCCAAAATGGGGAAAATTTGATAAAATTTCAAAAATCTTCTTAAACTAGAAGGCCTAGTGCATAATGCTTTGGTTTGTAGTAACTTTAGGACATGGAGAACCAATTTTGTTCAAGGAGTGACCCTAGGATCAAAAATATTCAAACGCAAATCCAGATGGACGTTAAGGCCCCATGGGCCTCTTGTTTTGTTAAGGTTAGAGTTATGTTTGATTGGTTATTATTATTTTTAAGAAAATTATACGGATTTGATTGGTTGTTGGAATAGATCACCTGTGTATCACATAGATTAATGAATGTTGATGCCTTATTACTGATTGGAGATTTATTTTCAAGCTTAGTTCTGTATGCATATAAATAATTTATACAGCCTTTACACATGATGATCAAGGTCTCATTTCCCAGTGACAACTGTTTTAGTGTTACAAATGTAGGTAATCTAGCATTCTGTCTATTTTTTGATTGGCTACAAGCCATGTCTATACTTTTTGCAACTGTGCTGAACAATATGTATTTCAATCTGTGGGGGCATATACGTGTTTTACAAATATTCTCTAAGTTAAACCCTTGTTTTTGTCTTACACAAAAAAAGAAAAAACAAAATGAGGAAAATTCCCAAAGAGGTGATTCTTAATAAGCATTAATAAAAGATTTAATATTTTTAATAAAATATCTGCTTTAAGTTACATACACACCAACGAAAAGTAATTATTGCTTGGTTTTTAGTCCTACATAGTCAAACAAATCCTGTCCATCATCCGTCATAAAATTTTCACATTTTCGACTTCTTCTCCTAAACCACTGGACCATATTTATCCAAACTTGATAGGAAGTATCCCTATACGAAGGGGATTCAGATTTGTTCAAATGAAGGGGGTGCCACTTTAAGCCAAAAAGGAGGAAAATTTGACAAAATTTTAAAAAATCTTCTTCTAATGCAACTAGAAGGCTTAGAGCTTAATGTTGTGGTATGTAGTTACTTTAGAGCACAGAGAACCAAGTTTGTTCAAAGTGTGACCCAGGGGTCAAAATCAGGTTACACATTTTGAGGTCAAAGTTCAACACTATAGCGAATGTGTTAACTTCACATTATTGACTTCTTGTCCAAAATCACTGGATCAATTTCATCCAAACTTGAAAGAAATCATCTCTAGGGGAAAGAAAGAAATCATCTCTAGGGGAAAGGGGTTTATACTTGTTTAAATGATGGGGCTCATCCCCCAGGGGGCGCCACTTTGGGGTCCAAAAGGTGTAAATTTGAAGAAAAAAAAATCTTTCTAATACACTAGCTGAATGTTTTTGTGTGTAGTTACTTTAAGACATGGAGAACCAAGTTTGTTCAAGGCATGACTCTTGGGTCAAAAATAGGTTACATGTTTTGGACTCAAAGTTCAACACTAGCAAATATGTTTACTTTTCACATTTTTGACTCCTTGTCCAAAACTACTGGACTGATTTTATCCATACTTGGTAGAAGTCATCCCTGGGGGTAGAGGATTCAAATCAAGGGGCTCTGCCTTCTCCCCCAGGGGGCCGATCTCTTTGGGGGTCCCAAATGAGGAAATTTGAAGAAAAATATCTTCAAAAAAAAGGACCTAGTGCTTAATGGTTTGGTATATACAGTAATCCCCCGTTAAACTGCCACCTTCTGTCCCAAACACATTTTGGCGGTTTAACATGGTTGGCGGTTTAACAAAATTTAATATTTCATCGACATCAACAAATAACTGAGAGGCATGTATTACAAGGCAGAGAACGTTATTTCTCTTTATCTTTATCAGAATTTTCCGTCAATGCTGGATCGTCTGAATTATGGGTGACTGACGAGAGAATTTCAATTTTTCATCGTCCTTCATGTTTTCACTATTGACAAGATTGCTATCTATATCCACAAACTACCGTACAGTTAAACACATGTCGGGATCCAAATCTAGGTCATCTTGAACACGAGAGAGTATATTCTCCATACCTCCCATGTCAATTAAATCCTGCGATTGGCTACATTCATCACATGGTACCAGACCGCTGTGACGCCAGCAATTAGTAATCATTGATTGAGTAACGTTGTCCCATACTAATTGACTTGTTAAAAACAACAAGAATAACATCGTTGGGTTGTGATGTGTTTATAAACAATATGTTCATGTACACTTACCTGGATATGCATGGGAATGGATTAGATACGCATCAGTGACGTTCTTTCAGTGTGTACACATGTCGCTCACACATTCATGAGTTCTGAGACTAAACATACTATGTCCACGGAAACAATGGCAGTACAATCTGGGATCAAAATAGTTATTTAAGAACATCTGTCCTAGAAAATGCTTGGCGGATGGCGGTATGCAAAGGATGGCATTATGATGGGGTTTATATAGTGTGGTAATCCGTTCTAGGAGAAAAATTGGCGATATGCGGGGTTGGCGTTATAATGGGGGGCATTATACCTGGGGATTACTGTATTTGATTTTAGAGCTTGGAGAAATAAGTTTGTTCAAGGCATGACACTGTGGTCAAAAGTATTCAAATGCCAAATTGTTAATAGGCCTATTTCAACCAGATGGATGTTAAGGCCCAATGGGCCTCTTGTTTAATTTATTTTCAAAATTGGTATTTTTATAAAGCATAGAAAGTTAGTAGCTTTTCGTTAATTTAACCTGAAGCTCATGTATCGACACAAAGTTATCAAATTTCAAAAATAAGCAAATTTTATAATTTTGGGCGAATTCAACTTTCATATGTACCAAGACAAGAAAACATCCCAAAGTTGTCTTCACGTGGGTTTTGCTCAGGACAGATATTTAGACAGTGTTGTTGTTTTCTGTTTATGTTATCGGGCAGAGTACATTCAGTGATATAGGTGTATCAGGATACCTGTGTTTAGAAATTGTGAATTAGGTCAGGGCTATATACATAGACATGTGCTCGATTTGCACGGATCTTTCAATCAGATGAATGGTATTGATGCTATTTTTAAACTATATCGCTGTCCACCCTAACTTCGTCTGCATACTAATGAGGGAAATTGGTTGATCAGGCAGCGGATCTTCGTGAATTTTTCAATATTTCGCTGTCTTGAAACCTGGCATCTAACTTATCAAAAATATTCATTTTATGACACATCATCTAATAATAGCGCTATATTAAATATTTCGTTTTATTGAAGTAATTGCTTTTTAGTTACCATAGTGTGTATGTAACTTTAAGTGGTGAAGTTTGTAATTTATCGGTTTAATTAGTATGTTTTATATCGAAGTATTAATAAAAGGCCAATCTTTAAAGGTTTTTTTGGCAGAAAGCTTTAATTTTTACCCATGAATAATATCTCTGAAAGCACTATTTTTTCTCCAAGTATATTTCCAAAGGCAAATTGTATCTGCAAGATTTATGCATAGTTCCCTTATCCTTAAAATAGAGTGAATTTTTCTAAGTGATTTGAAGTTTATATTAAAAGAGTGCTTTTTAAAACCAAAAAAATAAACTCCTACAAAAAGCATGATATTTAAGCTTTACTGCATGGATGTCATGGATCTGCTGCATGATATATTTGTTCTAACAAGAATCAGTTTTTGAATTGGATTCTTGTTATATTTTTTTTGTTGTACTTACTTAGATATTTTTTGTACTAGATATAAACATTTATTGCCCGGAGATATTTTGAAGTGCTATTTTAATTAAATTTCATGCCTTTTTTACATCATAATTAATTTTCTTTTGAAATAGTAGAGTTCTCAAAAATTTATCCTGTGTTCTTTTTTATATATAATTAGAATTTTTGATTTTTGATTCACAAATTTATGAATACTTACTCAATATTAAAGCATCCTTAATACATCCTGATAATACTAAATATTTTATATTAGATATATTATTTGTTGTAGAATACCTTTTCATATTACTTGACATAACATATAATACTAATTTTTCTCTTCTCATGCTGTCGTGTGGTGATTAGCCTGTCCTGGCTAGCGTTAGAGTAAGGCTTGTTTGTTTTTACTCCTCTTCTCTGTGGCATTAACTGTGTCTGTCATTGTCACAGCTGCACAAACATTTATTAAAAATGCTTCATTGACCCAGACCACCAATTAAAGGATCTTGGTCCCTCTTACTCATTATGCCCAATTAAGGAAAGTAGGCAACGTGACACTGCTGATTGGTTGGTTTTCAGTATTATGTCTGAGTATATTTGTCATGTAATGCAACTATATAATGCTTAGAATTTACAGTTTGGATATTCTGTTTTCTGATTCATGAAACTACATTGCCTGTTTATTTGAAATGCAATTAATGAGTTATTGTCCATTGAATGTCACTTGTTTTGTATATGGTGGTTTTTGATACCAAAATTAATGGAAAATAGGCTTACGCTCATAAAGATACTCAATAACTTGAACATATCATGTCTTATTAGTAAGATAGGACTAAGATGTAGGTAAAATATTTTCATTTTTAATTTCATATTTCTGTAGCGAATCTTACATTTAAACTTTTGGGTCCATTTCATTTATTTGTTTTTCTCATTGAGAGTTAAATCAACAATAAATTGTTTTGCTCATAACATGCTTTTATGCTAGACAATATTTAAATTGAAATGAAATGCACTATTTCATTTTATTTTATGCTGGAACAAGCAAGTTTTATGAAATATATGTATATATATTTCTTTTTTAAATTTCACAGCAGCCCAGGTAGATCCCCAGGGGGAGATGAAATAGTAATGGTGAACAGTGTCTACAAAGAAAGATTTCCTAAGGTAGTTAACATTTTGTTTTTATGTTTACAAAACAGTTGTGTGCCCATATTCTGTATTTTTTGGTATTACAGAAGAATAAGTATACATGACTTTGTACTGTTATATTTGGTTGTGAATTATTAAGCTGCATATAAAGAAGGAAAGCAAAACATTAAGCATCTAAAAAGTCTATATATTAACTCTAGCGTTACAATGAATGAGGCAAAAGGTAATTTTAACTCAATCACTCATTTATTTCTTTTATTTTGCAACTAATCTTTGAAAAAACTCAATTTTTTTTTTAAATTAAAAATGTCTTTTATTTGTAAATGGTGTCATTGAGAATGATTTAAGTTAGAATAAACACAACATGATTATAAGCCATCTTGTGTTAAGAAGTTTATAGTTTGTAGAATGATGGAATATAAAGTTTTCATTTGTTAACGAATATGTGTTTTAATAAGTAAGTTTTTTGTTTCTATTTTTAGGCAACTGCACAAATGGAGGAAAGATTGAGCAATTTCTTAGAGCAGAACTGTAACCTACCCATAATGCAAGAGTCTGACGCCATTACAAGATTCCTTCATCACCAAGTTATAGAGCTTGCTAGAGATTGTTTACAAAAATCAAAAGAAAAACTCATCACCCGAAGTTACTTCTTTGATTTTACTGATAAATTAGAAAAGTTATTAGATGATGTAAGTTCAACTGTCTCACTCTTATTAGTTCTTATGTTCATAGTATGCCTCAAACTTTGAGTTAAATTCATAATTTAATATTACCAAACATAATTTTTAGTTAATCGAGATGAATTGTATCATATTATACTTTATAAGATTGTGGAAATGTTAAAATGTCTCAAGGTTTCCTTAATATTTTGATTGATTTAATTTCATTCTTAATTAAGTTCAATATGAATATTTTCACCTGTTTCAGGCTCAGACAAGAGAGTTGGTAGCCTATAAGTATATTTACCCTGTTATTAAGAAGTTACTGCTGATTGTATCCCGTCCAATTAGATTACTTGAGTGTTTAGTAAGTATTCCGTCAACATTGTGTAGCCGTGCTTTGTTATCAGGCATGTTACATGATCAAGATCAAGTACATATTTGGTAAAGTTAATTTATTCAGAGTAAATATAATCAAAGCCAATTATGTCTTTAATTCAATTCTTATCTTTTAAAGTAAAACTATTTGTTTGAATTAAATAATATCAAAGTAATGTTATTTCTTGCAAGAAATATATCCAAGTAAAATTATTTATTTGGATTAAATACTATCATAGTAAAATCATTTGTTTAGAATGAATGCCAAGTTACCTTATTTGTTTGGTTTAAACACTGTGTGAAAATTTAAATAGTTGGATGGTTGCATGAAATTTTTAAAAGTAGATGCCAAGTTTTTTGTTGGGGTATGAGCACAAAATAATAAACTATAAGGTGGTTATATATAATTGATTAGAATCCAACGGTCTTGCTATACTTAATAGAATGCATTTAAAATATTTTTCTCTTTGTTTTACACAGGAGTTTGACCCTGAGCAGTTTTACCAGTTATTAGAGGCCGCTGAAGGTCAAGCCAAGCAGACAATTAAAACAGACATTCCACAATATATCATTACTAAACTGGGACTCAACAAAAACCCTCTAGGTAACTCTCACAATGAAATATAGGCTACAAAGTTGTACAAAGTTATGGTGTAAACAAATTCATCAAATTTATCAAAAAAAATAATCAATTTCTTGAATGATTTGTTGAAATAACTACATTTTATGATTTTTTTCGTACTTGCAACCATATATGACATATTTTTTGTAAGTCGATACTGCTTTAGATTGACTCTATATTTTAATGATTTATAGAAAATCAATCTACTATTATAAACATTTAGTTTTAGACAAATTTCTAAGCAGATTTTTGAATTATTATATGAATAACTAGAAAAACAATTTTAATATATAAATTTTCAATTGGTACACAATGTCATGAGTAATATTGTGTTGAGATGCAATAAAAAATCAAACTGAATTATTAATGCTTTAGTAATGATTTAAATTTGTTATACATGAAACTGTGCATGTAATTATATTGTTTATTTGCAGAGGAAGATGAAGACCTTAGTGATGGTGAAGAAGATGAATTTATTGAAGAATTAGATCAATTAGAGGTATTGCTGTTGCTAAATAAACAGATAGATTACAATGTTAAGTTATAGAAATGTAGCAATTTACATCTACTTGATCAAAGAAAACAGTAGAGAAATGAGCACACCTAGGGCTGCATTAAACCAGACACAGTATCTACTTAGAAGATGACATATCTTAACACTAGGAAGTCATCTAACTGTTCATAGAAAAAATAAGAATATTAAATAAGTTAAGTGTATGTGAATTTATTTTGCAAATGTTTTATTTTAAATCAAAATATTTGTTAATTTTAGGAAAGTACATTGTTCCAATAAAAGTCTTTTTGTTTTTTCAGGGTAATCGATATGTGCCAAAGTTTAAGACGCCACAAGAAGATGATTTTGAAACAATCAAGTTAATAAGTAATGGTGCCTATGCGTAAGTATTTCTGGGTAGAATTTAGCTGAACTTAGTATAAAAATGTCTGATAGGATTATTAGTTCATGAATAAAAGTATTAACCTTGTGGTAAACTAAACACGTCTTGAGCTTTATATTTATTTATATATAGTTCACATGATAATCTTATAACCCTGAATTTTATATGCAAATCCTTCCCTGGTTGCATTAACCAAACCTTACAGAGCAAGGTTTTACCATTATAAACAATGTTACTAATATTACATGTGATTGAGTAACTATGATACATCTATTGTTTAATACAGAGCTGTATACCTGGTCAGACACAAAGAAAGTCGACAAAGATTTGCAATGAAGAAGATATGTAAACAGAACTTAATATTGAGAAATCAGACAGAACAGGTGTTTACAGAGAGGGACATTCTAACCTTTACCGACAATCCTTTTGTGGTCAGCATGTACTGTAGCTTTGAAACTAAGGTCAGTACAATATATCACATGTCAAAATATTTAGCATTAAATGATTCATTACTTATTGTTGTATGACAAGGATTAACTGTTGTATGATAAGGATTATTGTTTGTTTTGTTGGGTGTAACGTCCATTTAAACATATGTTTAGGTCACATCAAGACAGTGTCTGCTTGTGACAGTGTGCACTGATGGTGACCTTATAGTACTACCCCACTGAAATATCACACCGCAGATACATTGACATATTTCACTTGATCACATTATCCTGACACCGAGCAAACCAGTCCTTTTCCAACCCAGAAAAGCTGAGTGCTAGCAGGGAGCAAGACGATTACATTATTTTAACATCGTAAATGTGACAAGGCTTGGAATTGAACCTCCTGCTTACTAAGTGAACGCTCAACCACTGAACTACTGAGTGGCATTAGATTGGATGAGGATTAAACTCATTTGTTGTTGCTCAAGGTTCGTTTAGAGAAACAAAATGAGTGTTTTCTTGAGAGAGATTTTGTTTCTGTATACCTAATGTTCATACTTGGATATTACAGAGACATTTGTGTATGGTGATGGAGTATGTGGAGGGAGGTGATTGTGCTTCACTTGTTAAGAAGTGTGGAGCTTTGCCATGTGACTTAGCCAGGTATGTAATTTTACAGTAACAATTCTGTGTTAAAACCACTGAAGATTAATGCCTGTCTCTGTCTTGACATTCATTTCTTGAATTAAGACAATTTTCAAATGTTTCATACTTGATGACATTTATATTAATATAAAAAGAAATAAAAATATAAAACTCCTGATAAATAAATATAACTACAAATAAAAATATACAACTCCTGATAAATTTATATTAATATAACTACAAATAAAAATATACAACTCCTGATAAATTTTCCGAAAGAAAAATAATTAAGAGACATGTACAATTTATTATCTTCAACTAAACCTGTTGCATGAGTAAAGTAAGATGAGTGAATGTTGGGTTGGGTTGAAAATGTAAGAAAGTAGGCAAAAAATTAATTAATTTAAATTTAAATGTATTATATGTATATTGAAGGAAAAAATGAAATAAAGATAATTTTTTTTTTAATAATATTTAGGTTTTTAATATGAATTCTTTTGTAATGTCATTTATGTAACCATGGTTGTATCGTAAACTTTCAGATTATATTTTGCTGAAACGGTGCTAGCTTTGGAGTATTTACACAGTTATGGTGTTGTTCATAGAGATCTCAAACCAGACAAGTAAGTATATCATTATGTCTTGTAATTTATGTCTTCCATCGAATCTTATGAGTTCAAGTTTGTAACATAAATTACAATTTACTAAAAGTAAAAAAAAAATTGTTTTATGCCTTGGTATAACATTTTTCTTAGTGTGTATAGTAGCCTTGCTATGACTTTACTGAAAAAGTTTTGTATAGCTCTCACACCCTTTAACTTTAATATCACAAACTGGGCACTTTTATTACTTAACTGGCTTATGACTGGTCAAAAAAAAATTGTCATCAATTAGAAATTAATTACTCTCAAAGGGCAAACATGTAGTGTGAATTTTTTTAATGTTTTATTTAGATTTGCTGTAATTTTGATATGTTTTGAATTATTTGATTGAGTTTGGATTCTTTTCTTAATAGTCTTTTAATCACTGCGACTGGACATGTGAAGTTAACAGATTTTGGATTATCTAAGATAGGATTAATGAGTTGTAAGTATAAACTGAAAAGTCATTCAATGGAAAATGTTAAATTCTTTTTCAGAGTTTTGATACTGCCTGTCTGGCAGTCAGGAGTTTTCAGTGCTTTTGATAAAATCATTTGCTTTTTGAAGTTCTTCATGAATCCTTTTCATCTTTAAATGATAGCAAATCACATGATTTATAAGTAAATATTTGGTGCCATTGTAAAAATCCAAAAAGTAATTAAAATTTATCAAGGTTTCTCTTTAGCTTTGTTATAACATTATCTTCTCTTGTTTTAATTGTATTTTAATTGCAATATTTTTGTCTATTTCAGTAACTACAAACCTGTATGAGGGTACTTTAGATAAAGATTGTAAGCAATTTAAGGACAAACAAGTTACAGGCACACCAGAATATATTGCTCCAGAAGTCATTCTCCGACAGGGTTATGGTGAGCATCACAGTAATAAAACTTTCTAAGAAGAGTTAAATCTTATGAAGTGAGAAGCAGCCAATTGTAGGATTGTGATAAGAACTGTCTGATTCTCTATTATGTTTTCTTATTTGAATAGTACATGAAATGTTGATTGAGATCAGCTTCACCCATTAGCTCCATATTTACTCTATTTGTTAGTTATTTAATTCTAATGTTTTGTGTTTACAGGTAAACCAGTAGACTGGTGGTCCATGGGTATAATTCTCTTTGAGTTCTTAGTGGGTTGTCCCCCTTACTTTGGTGACTCTCCTGAGGAACTTTTTTCACAAGTCATTAATGGTATGTTTTTATATGCTTACATATATCAGTTTGAAAACTTCAAAAACAAGTTACTAAAATTCTTTTAACAATTGAATAATATACTTTTAGCTGAAATTAATATAAATTATGTGAAAAAAATATTTCTTTTCTTTCTCTGTGTATCTTGTATTCTTTTCTCTACCATAAATCATACTAAATGTCTATATTACTCTCTTCCTTTAAATGGGAAAAACAACACATAAACAGGTTTTGATGTTAATTAATCTATCATTTACTGGTAAATACTGTGCGCCTTGTAGAATATCCATGCATGTATTCAAATATTGTTATTAACTAGGTTTTTCTTGTTTAATTTACAGAGGACATTGAATGGCCCGAGGAAGAAGATTGGCAGGTACGGGATGATGCTCGTGATCTCATCTTTCAACTCCTCCTGCATAATCCTACACAGAGGTTAGGGGCCGGTGGTGCTAATGAAGTAAAGGACCACTTGTTCTTTGATGGTCTTGACTGGGAGGGACTCCTAAGGAAGAAGGCAGAGTTTGTTCCACAGCTGGAAGATGAAGAAGACACCAGTTTCTTTGATAGTAGGTTTTTGTTATGGAAAAAGAACTGAATCAGACTGTGTCTCAATTTTTTGAAATTAGGAAATTTATCAAACATTGTATCACAGATTTCTTAAAAATTCATAATTAACATATTTACAAATGAACAGGTATCACTATTGTTTTTTTAAGATAAGTTTGTGTCTTTAATTGATATCTTTCATAATTTATATCTGTGTAGGTTGTAGTGAACTACTTACTGTTAATAAACAATTCAAACCATAACATAGGTTAGGATCTTCAAGTGTAGTTACTGTAGTAAAGTCATACTCACTACTTTTTCAGCACGTGTTGACAGATACAATCATGATCTTGATGCAGAAGACACAGAGGATGATGCAGATGACAGTTTGTTTCACAGCTTCTCGTCTTGTTCACCCAGATACAGTAAAGTCTACTCCAAAATTGAAGAATTACACGAGGTACTTTTACACACAAATATATTCAATATTAAACATGATTGGAAAATGACTGATTCTAAATCCAGAGAGCAACATAGCTATAGATCCTTTAGTTATTGATAAATAATAGAAAAAGATGATACATTTTTATTGTATATGATTCCTGTATATGATGTCTTGTATTAGTAACTTTTATAATAACAGCTAACTGTGTGCTCTTTTTAGTGGTTATTGCTATCAAATGAAAAAATTCTACCTATTTCGTTCAAATTTGTTTTGTAAGGAAAACTCATTAAAAAATATTGATATCTTTCAAACACAGTCAAGGGAAAATAAAGAATCATCAAGAAGGAGGCATTCAAGTTCAGATGAAATGAGAACAAGGTTACTTGAAAAACAGGCTCTTGATCGTAAAGATTCTAACCAATCGGAGAGCTCAGATACCTCTCTAGAAATCCAAGGCTTCATGAAGCGTGACTTGAGTAGTACAGGCACAGAGTCTACAGAGAGGACAGATGGTACCATTAAGTTGGATGAAGATGTATTTAGCTCCCCAGAAAGGTACTTGTCTAATGATTTATTCACATCAAAATCAGAATAATAATACTTTGTTTAAGTTGGAGCAGACTGTAATCTTAAAAAATTCCCAAAGATTTGAACTCAACAAATAAGTACTGTCATCTCATTGGTGGATCGAAGGGAATTCAAATTTGGGGTTATTTTGAATTCATGAAGCATTTCAGTAATGTTTATGATGGTCAAAACTTAGACAAATCTTTTTCATATGTCTGTATTCTATGTACCCTGTAATTCAGCCTATGGTCTGTATTGTCCTTTGATAACTTTATGGAATACCCACCATTTGAAATTTGTAGACTTCTGACAGGTTGTATTATAGATCCTGGACAATAGTAATCTTTACACTTTTATGAGGTTTAGCATCAAACACCAGAACTGATGTCTTCATTTGACATTATACAGTATTAATGTAAAAGCCAACTGAACTGGTAAGTCCTCACATAGTTGGCAAAAAATAGCAGGTACATTGGAATTTGAACTTTTTTAACAGTACACCAAGAATTCAACCTAAGACAAGCACACCTGAAGGACCCAGTACTCTGGATAGTGATGAGTCGCCCATTGTCAAGAAGCGAGAACTCAGACCTCCACCAATCAAGAGTATTCCCAAGTTTGCTATCTCCTCGGATGATGACAAGAGCCTTTCTAGTCCCAAAGGTACATTTAATAGTATATATAAGATAAGTCCATCAGTATTCTCTCCCTTCTAACACTCTTCTAAGGCCAATCTGACCTTTCTTTGTAAATTAAAGTCTGAAAATATTTTGAACATTTTATATGAGACATAAAACATTGTATTTAAGTGAAATTTCAGATGTTTTAACAATTGGTTAATCACTACTTAATTCAATAATGTGTTTTATGGAGAAAACTAATCTTTGATATAAAAAATAAACCAATGCACTGATTCACAAGTTACAACTGTTGCCTCCTCTCCTCATGTTGTTACAAGAATTTAATTGGGTTTGTGGAAGATTTCAATAATTTATTAATTCTATTATTAACTGACAGATCTATTTTCAGAACTCTCTCCTGTGGATGAGAATAAAGAAAAGGGGAGTGTGAGGTCTTCTCTTGGTAGAAAACACTTACAGAAATCAGCATCCACAACAGCACTAACACTAATGATAGGTCCTTCAGGTAGGTGTCCAGAATATTTTTGAAACAGTTAATTACATTAGACAAAACATAAATGAATCATGTTAGAAGATATTGAAGTACTTATGATTGATAAAAATTTAAACGTTGTTTAAGGTTACATGCAAATTACTTTTAAATTTCTCAGTATGACACAACTTTATCAATTACATTAGAATTTTTGAATTGGTTCTTGTACAACTTAAAGGGCTGAAATTTCAACCAGTCCAGCTGTATGTCAGATTATATATACATTTTGTTTGCAAATGTAGATGAGTTTATGGCCCAGCCTGTAACGTCTCCAGGTGGATCCAGTACGAGTTCTAGGGATGGCTCACCATCAAGAGACATGTCACCATTGGCTAAAAATCTGAAACCACCCATAATTATAAAGAGAGGAGCAAGAGGATTTGGTTTTAACATACAAACAATCAGGGTGTACCAGGGAGAATCAGACATTTATACGCTTCAACATGTAGTTGTAGTAAGTATTTCTTTTTAACAAAAATATAGTCCTTTTCACACCTTAGAGAAGAATAAATAGTCTATAATTATGTTTAATATAAAAATGTTAAATTTTAGGCTTCTCCACATCTTGTAGCAGTAAGTTGGATTTGGGGAATTTACAAACTTTATATTTGCGGATGGTTTATAATTTTTGTCTTTTAAAAGGGAGTTTACTGTTATTTTCTGCAAGTGTGTTGAAACATTTTAAAATGTTTTGTATGAATTTTATTTTATGATATTTTCTTCTATGTAAAAAAATGCTTTTTTCTTCTTTTTAAAGAGTGTTGAACAGAACAGTCCCGCATTTGATGCTGGTTTACGTCCTGGAGACCTAATTACACATGTAAATGATGAACCAGTACAGAGTTTGCTTCACACACAAGTGTATCACCTTATTCTAAAAGGCGGTAGTGTTGTACAGATTCGTAGTATGCCCCTCGAAAATACCTCAATCAAAACTGTTGTACAGAAACGTCGCAGTCATCCAGGAAAGATGGCAAAGCGCACAAGTAAGAAAAAACAAGACAGAAAAGGAGAAAAGAAAAAACGAGGATCATTATTACGTAGATTGAGTATTAAGAAACCAGACCATCATATCTTGCCAAATTCACCATTAACTACAACACGACAAAGCAGTGCAGCATTTAGCAAATCTTGGTCGTTTGGAGACAGTACGCCTAGTTCAGGAAAGTCCAACAGATCTCTTCCTATTTCTATGCCGTGGTCACCTGATTCTTCTGCTGCTAATTCATCCACGAGCAGCTCACCAAGTTCAAGTGGTCCAAACTCACCAGGAAACTCATCGTCACAGTTCTGTCGACCAAGCACTTTACATGGACTCAAACATAAAAGAGCACAGAGCTTGAAGTCACCACATCGACGGAAATCTGTTCACAATATCCCATTATCTCCGCTGGCTCGGACGCCTTCCCCCTCTCCTATGCCACCAACCTCACCTACTCGTAGTCCTAGTCCCCTTGCTTTGGTACAAAGTCATCAGGTCGGCAGCTCACACATGGTGCAACATACAATACCTGCTCACTTACATGGTTCAAACACACCTGTGAGTGGCAGTTCAATGACTCGTAAACCATCGTTTTCTCGACCCAAGAGCTGTGAACCTTCATCTCCTTTACTACGGAGAGCTTTGTCTCCAGACCGCCTACATCCAAACTCGGCAGAAAAAGTCACTCTTGCTCAAAGGAAAACTTCACTACAGGAGAAAAAAACTTCTTTATATGAATCACTATGATTGCATTTTGACAGAAATTGTGAAGAATTTTTAACAGATGTGATTGTAACAGGAAAACCTTATAAACGGCTTACTTACTGAAATGTTTTACCGTGTATATTCTCTATCAGTTGTTTATTGTGTAGAATTGAATTTTTGTGGCTCTTTCCATTTCAATATCTGGAGATATTATTTGCAAAATTCACTTCTCAGATAAAAGTGTCCATTTAATAGTTGGAAGGAGAGAGGAACGTTTGTGACTAACAAATGACACATTAAGATGCAAAGGGTAAAAAATACATTATAGTTACAAAAACGTGTTCAGATTATTTATTTTCAATGTAAGTTGTAACCATATTCAACGTTTTTTCATTCAAGTGTAATGATGCTTCATCAAGAGACAGACATTCAAAACATGTACAACATACAGATATAACTGTTGTTAATGTTCACTTGTGTCTGCCACATGGACAACAATTACACTGCAATCATGTGATATTTATAACAAGTTGTGACTATTTGTGAATTAATCAGTTTTGCCTGTGATTTTCGTTATACTACTTTGTGCTTTCACTTCAATATTAATATGTAATCAATATAGGCTTACCTGCCTATCTGTAAAGGATTAATTCAAAGTTTTGTCTCCATATGATTATGACATTCACAATGGCATTTGCATTCATTATTGTATCAACGTGCTAAGAATACTCAAGAGTTAACTTTTTTTTTATAATTTCATCATCAATAAAAGATCATTTATGGATTGTACATTATTTTTCAATAGTTCATTCAGTAAGGGGCCATCCATAATTATCATCCTTTTTCCAAAGTCTGCAAAATGCACACTAGGGGGAAGGGGTTTGTTTGTCATAATTTTTTGCACGCTTAAAATTCCGCATATCACAACATTTCAAAATCTGAAATATGGCTCCTTTTTGTTTCCTTTTGTGTTCTAAATCTCGTTCGCCAGAGCGTTGATGATGACCTTGTTTTACATCATTTGAGAAGTGGTGCAACAATTAACGTTGTTTGGCACAAAAAAAACCAAGTGAAATATGTGTATTATACAACAAACCGCAGTATAATAATAAAGGATGTAAATTTTTTGGGAGACAGGGGGGTTGAGAAGAGTGCTGTTTGCAGACTTTGGAAAAAGGATGATAATTATGGATGGCCTTTAAGACTAAAAATACCTCTTAATTAGAATTAGTATCGAATCATGCAATATTTTTAAAAAACATTTTTCGCAACAATATTTTTCAAGAATATTGTCTTTTCTTCAATAATTCATTGATTTTTTCTGTTTCATATGTTAAAGATATAAAAGTACTTTATTATTATTATTAGTGCTATAGATGTGTGTGTGTGTGTCTTAAATATGGATTAAATATTAGTGCTTTTTACAAGTATAATAACTTCATGTAGTCGGGTATTTTTTATAGAAGATAACAAGCACCTTTACTTATTTTTGTTTTGAACAATTAAAATCCATGAAATAATTTTTTCACTTCTGATTATTATAAGATAAGATGCATATTTGTAAATTTTTATTTGTAAATGTTTTCAAATGAAAGATAACAAAGTCCAACATTACTTATAGATTTCTAAAGGTTGCCTGGAGAGTTGGCATTGGTTCTTATTAATTGTAGAACCCTTCATTATTTTAGTTTCAGTTCTGATTTTTATTACTTGAACATCAAGTTTCCAAGATTGTTTCAGCAAATTTTTATTTATTGAAATTACATCCTTCGCAATGGGTAATGTTAACTGTGGAACTCGAAGAACCATTGATTGCCCATACTATGTTTTGGTGTACATAATTTGTCTATTAAATGTAAAATGTCGTTGGGTATTACAGTACATCTTTGTTGCTTTGTCAGGAATATTTATAAATTAAAAACTTTTGTACAGAATAACAAAATGCTATTTTTCTATTTGCACAACTAAATGTTTCTATGGTTAAAGTCCCAGCTTTAAATCTATAAACATATGTACATGATTGTTATTTATTTGAACATAAGTATTGAATTATGGCTACCAGTGTACATCATCAAGTGTTACATAGCGACTCACGTGAATCATAGTACAATGTATGTAATAGAAATGTAGCAATGTGAAGGGTACCAGGAGATAGGGTTTTACATGTAATTATACTCTGGTGGAAATGACTGGTGAAACCTTTAGTTATTCACATTGATGGATAAACATGGATATTTGAAGACAAAACATTAGGCATCTTCATATATAAAACACATAAAAAATACTAGAATGACTCCTTTTCTTGTTTAAAATAATTAATAGGTTGGCAGACAAAGTAAAGATTTGTTAGATAATGAAAGAATAGATAAAACGTGAACTTTAAGTATAACACATGTTATAGAACAAGTGTTACAATTATTTCAGAATGTTGCATAATTAACAAGTGAGTGACTATACATATTTCTTTGTATGTCACATGTTAATTCATAGATCTATGAAGAATAGACATAAACCTACATGTAATGACTGCCTAGGAACAATGATTGTTATACAGAGGTGGTCTTTGTGTAAAGGTAGTGACTGGGAAAAGCAATTTTATAGACATACATCATAGTATGAGTCAGGAGTGCTATGTTAGATATACTTAACCCTTTCAACCCCACATTATACATTGGTATAGTCACGATGAGATAATAGAAGGTACCATCATCTTAATGAGGGTTTGTAAAGTTATTTTACTGTCATTTAAATCTTACACACATTATATATATTATTTATATATATATATCATAAATTCTAGCTGTACTCACTGTTCATATCATAATTATTTTATTATTTGCCAGCCAATGATCTCATGTTTTGAATGTTAGTGTATATATGGTACTATGAGTGTAAACAACTGTATATATATAAACAGTTAAGTTTGTGTATTGTTTGTTAGATTAGGTGTATATTTTTATGTTTTAATATCTTTTATAATTGTCGTTCTATAAAAGTAAAGTTTTATATTTGTGCACTATCAATTGAGTATGTTAAAACTTAAATCATTTAAATGTTTGTGAATGACTTGTTGGTGGTCCATAGGAAAGGAAAATACGCATTGAAACTTATTGTGTTCTTTATAATTGAAATATAGTACATGTATCTAAATTAAATGTAACAAAATTGATGAATTTCTGATCATTCATCAAAGAAACAAATCTCTAAATCAAAGAAGCAAATTATTACTAGACTAGTAGAATAAAGTATTGGTCAATTAAAAAATGTTCTTTTGATAAAAAAAGATGTTAAACTGGGAAATACTTCATTATTAAATAAGTCTTCTTCAATTCAGTTGTCATTGACAGTTTGTGTAAGTGGAAGCCTAGCTGAGGACCAACTGTCTAGTTTTTGTGTTATAAAAATTTGATTGAACATGCAATTATAAACACACTGGATGAATATCTATATTTAACCTACATTTGTACACAGAGAAATTGATTGTATTTCTGTTGGAAATGGAAAAAAGGAAAGTTTTCTAATGTAAGGTCATCTGGACTTTTAAATAATAATCCTTGTTCTTGCAATGTTTTCTGTATTAAGTTATATACAGAAGATAAGCTATAGATTTTCTGTATGACGTTTACAACCACTACTTATCAAAAACAACAACAGAACTGGATAAAAAATAGACAGTCAATTTTACCTGAAAATTCAAAAATTAAAATAGATATTTTTATGACAGGTTTAGTACTACGCAGGAATTTGTCATTGACATCAAAGTAACTGTTGCCATGGTATATTTGATGACTAATGTTATTTTAAAGTTCATCAAAGTAAGTAAAGATAAGTTAGCTGTCTTAGCTTATTAAAAGTACAGAAACATTCGAAAGATAAGTTTGCTGTCTTAGCCAATATTGAAAGTGCAAAAACATTGAAAATATAAGTTTGCTGTCTAAGCCAATAGAAAGTGCAGAAACATTGAAAATATAAGTTTGCTTTCTAAGCCAATAGAAAGTGCAGTAACAGAACAGAACTTGAAATGATGCTAATGACAATAGGAATACTATGTGTAAACAAATTTGCCTCATTGTGGTCAGGCATACAATGTATGTATTTAAAATGTGTATCTTTGTACAGTTGGTGTTCTGTGTGAAGTTGTCTTGTATTATGTGTAAAATGTTAAACATTTTATCTAGAAAAAATCACAGTGGTTTTGTGAACACAGTTCAAGTTTATTACACAAACTGCAGATGCATTTTATGGACTTTTATTGTACCTATTATAAATTATGATGTTAATGTTAAAAGCTGGGAAAAGAAAAAAAGTTCTTGGATTCCTTCATGTTTTCTGTTCTAAAAATCTAATGAAATGTAGTTATTTATAAAATATGACCATACACTGCTAATGAAGTCCATTTACTGTTAAGGTAAACTTAATTGGCATTTAAATTATTAATAACTGCAAACCAATGAAAATATACAATTTATTAATATATACCTTAGGGTGCATCATTTACATACTAAATACAATACAAATCAATAGGGTCTGTGATAAACTGCAAGGTAATCAAAAACAAATGATGGCACTGTTACTGTGTATTGTACCATACTTTTACTGGGCATCGGACCATACTGTTTATAATACTGGGTATGGTACCATACCTTTACTCTGCATAAGGTCATATCTTAACTGTGTATGGTCATGGCACTGACTTAATTACAAAATCAGATTTTTTTTTACTTTTTATAAGTTTAAAATTTGATGTCAGTATATTGTTATATCTGGGCTTGTTGACATGATCTTATTTGCTCTAAGTTATCAGTAAATTATTCAATTAAATTTCTTTGTTTGTTATTTATATTTAGGCTGTCTGATATTCAGTTAAATCAATGGTGATTAGAATTAACAGAAACAAGTTATTTTCCAACCAGAGACAACTTTGAGTGAGAAGCTGACAACTTCTACAGATCAACCAGTTATACAATGTGGTTTAATGGGTTAAGAAGGGTTCAACCTCAATCATGCTCAATCTTCCCACACAAGAAACAAGTTTTAGATACAGTTATTATGTTTGAGAATTCAGAAATATACTGTAAACATACTCATATTAGCACAATCATGTTTTTAGCGCTACAGACTATGCAAGACGTATATGCGCCATCATAATTAGCATACATAATGTTAGGCTTATATTAATGTTTTAAATTCAGATGTTAAAATTTAACGCTGTACAGAAATGAGAAAAAAAATATGATAACCACTAAAATCTGTACATTTACAGTATATAAGGTTAATTTAAATAAGTAAATTATTGATACGACAATGGTCAATCATTGATGATTAAACAACTATTTCAACAGAACAATTGCTTTACACTGACCAACAAATTACAAAGTACATGTATATAAAGCATCACTATAGAGAAAACATCACACCATAACAAAGTACAGATCAGGCAGGGTCAAATTACGGGAACTGCGTGATGTACTTTAACTAAATAAGGGGTCAACCTCAGATCAAGTAAATGTGCTCATCCCTTCTGACTTAGATTAGTTTGGTCGGAGTCGATAATTTTTGGTGCCTAGAAGGAATCAGATACTGGTTCTCAGACTAAAGACAAGGGAGGCATCACAATAAGCCACACATGTATAGCAGATAACACTCACTCCTTCACATACACCAGGCCCCATGACTATAAACAAAACTCAAAGCTGTGCTCAGACTAAGACTCAAACTCAAGAAGTATAAGAGGTGATTATGATGCAAAAATCAGTCTATAAAACTTCCTGAATACATACTCGGCCGAGTACGACTCTCATTCGCTCACCCCATGTCTTTTTTCGAAACAACAGTAACATTTGAGTTGAACATGAAATTGAGTTTGAGCATGACTTTGTGCTCAACTCAGCTTTAATATTTTTATAGTCATACGGCCTGGTTTAACTTTTAGATTTTAATAGAAGTTAATGATGTTTCCTTTATATATTGACATTGTATTTGTGTTTTTCTTTGTGCGTCCCACGTTTTCCTTTTGTTTGCCAATGTCCATGGACTTATGGCTTTTGAATAATGTCTTGGATTTTCTTATTTACTACTTAAGGTAAATACTGGTGCCACTGTTAAAACATCAGCCTGGGAACTAGTAAATGTTTCATTGTGGGCATCACTGCTGTCATTAAGATAATATGTTTAAATGTAGTTTCCCAATTTTGGGTCCTCACATCTGCTAAAAAGCTGACAAGATCCAGATCGTCCTATTTTTAGACACCATTCACACAGAACAACAGCTAACAGGTATCCTTTGTTATACCCTAAATTGTTTTTTGTTTTTATTCTGTTGCTGCCTCTCTTCCTGTCCCATCACTAGATTTCTTCTAATTTGGTCTTGTATTGCCATATGATTGAAACATTCCTGAAGCAAGGAAAACTGTACTAAAACAAATATTCCACTAAACAACAGGACCAGTAGGCAAAACTCTAAAAAAAAAACCAAATACCGGTATCCACTCTACAACAAGACCAGTAGTCAAAATTCTAAAAAAACAAATACCGGTATCCACTCTACAACAGGACCAGTAGGCAAAACTCTGATAAAACAAATATTCCAATAAACAACAAGGCAATGTAGGCAAAACTCTGATAAAACAAATATTCCACTTAACAACAGGGCAATGTAGGCAAAACTCTAATTAAACAAATATTCCACTAAACAACAGGGCAATATAGGCAAAACTCTGATAAAACAAATATCCCACTAAACAACAGGGTAATGTAGGCAAAGCTCTGATAAAACAAATATTACTAGAAAAGTTGCGTTCACAAGGTTTGATTACACTATCAACCATATTTTCTAGGTTAAAAAGGGCCATAACTCTGAGAAAAATACAACAATCAAAATGGCAAAATGATATGCACATCTTTGTATAGTGTCAAGCTTGTCTGCAAAGTTTCATTGTTATGCCACTTTAACTTTAGAAGGAGTTGTTTTCCCAAGAAAGTGGGACAAACAGACTGATGGAAAGAGTGTTAAACCATAGTCCCCTCCAGTTGGACCAGTAGGGGACTTATACATATTCCACTAGACCACAGTACCAGTAGGCAAAACTCTAGTGAAACAAATATTCTACTAAACAGCAGGATCATGTAGACAAGACTTTAATTAAACAAATATTTCACTAAACCACAGGGCCGTGTAAAACAAACATTCACCGAAACCACAGGGCAAGTATGCGAAACTAACTATGATATAATTGATCAAATTAATATCAAAGTTCTGTAAATATATATGCATGTTTATTTAATATAAAATGTATAAAAATACATATTATGTCAAAACATAGTACTCAATAACAAAAGATAAAAGTATTTTAATATAAAACAAGAGATTAATGTTGTCTTTCCATGCATCTGGCTTTAAATGAAGCTTTGTGCAATAAACTTGCAATTTAAAATGCCCCTGTGAACTTGGCATTTAGACACCACACTAATAAACTCTTTCTATTCTTCTTCTTGTCTAAAAATCTGAAGTACTAAAGATTCACTATGTGAAATGTCAAAGTTCTTGTAGCTTATAGCTTATTACTAATGAAGAATATCTTTATTATTTGCCATAATTTCTGCTCTTTTGACCCAGTGATAAACTTGGTGCCTTAGGCCTTTAATTTGAACAAATCTACACCTATTTTTGATCAAGGATGCTTTATACAAAAAAAATTTAAAAGTGGTTCAGCCATTTTCTATATATTCAAAAAAAAGAGAAAATATAACAACAGCTCACATTAATAATCAATAAATAAAACTGTAAATAAAAATGAAACATAAATGCTATGAGGCTTCTTTATGCAGTACAAAATCATATCTAAGACCGTCTTAATCATATACTTGAGAGATGAAAGACATTTAATAGAGCTTGAGATTTCCAGTAAATTTATGCTTCTTTCCATACTGTTTGAGTCATTGGTCTGTATTTTCTATAAATGTCCTTCACCAACATAGTAGGGTCACCTGTAAAATAGAGACAACTAGGATCACACTATGAAATATACATATAAATATACAATGTACCAACTTTAAGATTTTTTATTAAAATAAAACTTGATTACTATCCTCTAAAACTAATACCATTTGCATATGATGAATATTATAAACATCATCTCAATTTAATTATCTTGCAGTGAGAAGCTAAGTCATGATCTATTATAATTAAGAGTAAGAGACATTTTCAGGGTTTTCTGATAGTTTTTGTACATGGTTTATTGCTTGATTCATTGGGGTGTGCCTTATGGAATCAGAAAATATGTACAAAATTTTAAAAATATAAAAACAATAAATTTAATTAAAAATCTTTGAACAACCTCTATGTCTTTAAAGACCTATTAACTTAATCATTTTCACCTGTACACAGGTATATAGAATGCTTTTTACATGTACGCTGTCTATGTATATGTGGTTATGTTCAGCTTGTATTGTGGTTTGATATTGACCGAAGAGAGTTCAATAGGGCAGTGGGGTTAATAAGGCTATACCAACCCTAAAACA
>JAUMGZ010202453.1:0-12460 GCA_032359645.1 Pododesmus macrochisma | reverse complement strand
CACCTGGTTTCGCTTCTAGTTTTTTAATAGAAGTTCGTGATGTTTCCTTTTTTAGTTAATAAATGTATATTTGGTTCGTTTTTATGTGTGCGTCCAAAGTTTCCTAATTGTTTGCCAATGTCCATGGACTTACGGCCTAAAATATCGTCTTGGTTTTTCGATTTACTAATTTGTAATTAAACCGTATATTGTTCTAATAATAATGTTTCCTTGTACTGTTTAAACAACCATTTTTTAATATCTTATGTTTTGTGTTTGATAAACACTGATGAGTTGAAAAACTGTTAATAAAAGTGTTAATAAAGAAATTGAAATTGAAATTGTTACTAGCTTCTATATACCTTTACCTTGGCCTAATGAGATGTTATGAGTACAATCACAGATGACGACTTCGCCTCCAACAACATCATATGCTTTTTCGAAATTTATACTTTCTGCTTGGTCATTTTCAAATTTTGCCTCACTCAATGTTCGGTTAAGAAAAAATGGTCTTACATTTGTGTCTTTTATAGTGACCTTAATCTGGAAAAAAATAGATTATGTATCCACTAATTTCATTTAATAAGAGGTCTTTATCAACTTAGCAAATCTCGTTGTCTTTAAATTCAATTGCAAAAGTTAAAAATAGATCTAAATCAAAAATGCTTTAACAATGAACAGTCATGTAAAAAAAATAGTATTGTTTTACTGTTAATATTCAAATTCAAATTTTGAACTTCGCTTATGTTTTGGAAAACTATCAAGGAACAATGTGAAACATTGCAAGCAGTATGATACATTTATAGTTTACCTGAATTGAATTATTTAGTGGTGGACTGCCTTTATCTGTTGCGGTGACTTTCACAATTATCATATCTTTCTGGAGAAGTGACAACGTTTTATTTACTGTAAACTGCCCTGTGTCAACATCAATCTTAAAAAATTCTCTTGAAGGTTTATCTGTGGATGTATATTTAACATATTTGTTTTAAATGTTATGAATTGTTCTCTTACAAAGACAAAACAAATATGCAAAATATAAATTTGAGCATTTTAAATTTTACTTTGCATAATGATGTTTGAGTTGCGTTCATGCTTTGGTATAACGATCTTATACTTTTCTCCTGTTTGAGTTTGTGTTAATATCAGTCACTCTTAGCCTGATTTCAGTTCTTATTCAACTATACACCAGATACAAATATTGATGCTTCAATATGTTATTTTCGCTTATTTCCGTACCAAAGGATAATCGGAATTATTGAATAAAAGGTCTTTGTATTTGTTTTTGTTTAATGTTTAGCGCATGTATAAGAGTGTCCATTCCGACTTACATGCACACACACATACATTTAAACCATTGTTACTGGGGGAACTACTGTGTTAACCAATCCCTCAAATTCTCTGTTTTCGAAAAAAGTATTTCTGAAGGTTTCACGTGAGAGTAATTTTCAAGAGGCGTTCTTCATGTCTAGCATTATACGTGTTGGTAAGTATTATTTCAGTTGTAAAGAGTTTCTGTTTTACAGCAAGTTAATACATTTTCATTTTCAACAAGAAATACTTCTCTTCTTTCATCTGCGTTATTTCGAAATGATATATCTTAATCTGCATCACTTCGAAACTATTTGTCCTCTTTTACATCATTTGAAATTATTTCTATCATCTGTACATTTTGATATGCTCTCCTTTTACCTGCATCATTCAGGAATTTCGTCCTTCATTTGTTTCGCTTAGGAATTCTTTTCCTTTATCTGCATAAGTTTGGGATTCGATATTGCTTATATTCGGTTTTTACTAGAGTGACGATGTCTGGTACAATGACACTTCTTTTCAAAGATCTTTGATTTCCTCTCAAACGTTTATACATAAAATGTTCATAATTATAATATTACATCATATACCTACCTATGCTGAACTGAATATCAGCGTTTAAACCGCTGTCGTCATCTGTCACATCGAATGATTTAATTATTACTGTACCGGGCCTGTCACCTCGTGATATGTTTTTACTTAGAAGAGGACTGACAAAGACTGGTGGATTATCATTTACATCCACAACTTCAATTGTAACATTTACTGAGCTTGTCCGTTTATCTGTTCCTTTATCATTCGCATTTACAACACACGTAAAGTTCTTGTGCTTTTCAAAGTCAATCATCTGCTTTAGAATTAGACGAATTTGAAAGTAATCATCTTTAGAGTCTGAAAAAAGAGATGTGGAACATCTGTCAGTAATTTTTTTTAATTAGGGCGTGAAGTCATCCGAGAAAAAGGGTTGACAAATATATTCCGAGGACGTCTCTAGCACACTCTTCGTGTCATATCACTTTGATATACTATATGAGATATCTCAATTAATTGTATATCGTTGGTCGTTTATGAATAATTTTTTAATTTGGCTTTCCCAGTGGGCACTTGAGCCCCCTTTTGAAACCAAATGACAAGCACGAGGAATATATTCATCCAATAGTTTTGAAATTTTGGGATTTCTTACCCCTCCTCGACCCTTTCGGGTTCCTAATTTAAATGATCTAGGACTTGTCTATTCCAAATTTATTTTCCTCTTTGAACCCACTGATGATGGTTGAATTACGTAGTTAAGCTATGAATGTCTGCATAATGATTATCGAGCAAATTCATGACAATATCATATGACAAAGAATAACCATATGCTAAACAAACATACTTAGTGAAATGTAGCTGTCATAGGTGTATCGTATCAACCATCTAGGGGGAAGGGGTTTTTGTGGATTTTATTTCAAGTTATTGTTTGCAGAAGTGAAATAACACTAAGTTGCACGTGAAAAATATGTTGTAACTTCCATAATGCCCTGCAGCTCTAGATCTACAATGCATGTTTGAAATTATGAAAGTGGTTCGTAGCTCTGTAATGCTTGATTCTACTTTCATGGATATATTATGAAATTCAACAGCGCTGTTGGTACGAGATATAATTAATTAGAAACGTAAATGATTCAGTTACCTCTTTCGATGTCGAATGGACACTCCGCTTGATTGCCAATAGAAAAGGCAATGTCTCCATTTGATCTAGAGTCTCTATCGGTTACGTGGCCAAAGGACGCTGGCTAATGAGTAAATATATATAAAACATAATTGTACAGTTACAAAAACAAAAAAAGAAACAAGAAAAATAATGTAAATACACAAAAGAAAGACACACTTCTTTGATTTTTAAGGCAATACGCGGGTCGAGAAACCGTTGGAAGTAAGTTTTTGAACATTTGTCTGCATGTTCTAACACAATTAACAAATACTTTGTAGAAAAAAAATTTCATCGTCTCGTTAGACCGAAAAAAGTTAACTTGGACAATTTCATTATATTTTAAATTAAATGATATAAAAAATGAATGATACTGACCAAAAACATATAAAACATACTATAAATATAATATCATAACTTCTTTTTGAAAAAAGATTTATTAATTATAGACACATAATTGCAGGAAATATTGCAATAAAAAATTATATTTGTCTTATAACAGATACCTCCCTTGTTAACTTGTTGATTATGCTTTGCGACAGAACCAGATTTGTTTTCTAAACCTATGCACAAATCAACATTAACAGAAGGTATACATGCATCAATTATATCTGCTGTTACATTAGTGTTGCGCTGTGATGGATTTTCTAATAAGGTATCCCGCTCTTTCACTTTAGAGGCACAGGCAAATTTCCGAGCGATGAATGGTGATTGTTTTCGTTATAGACAGCACATTTTCTTACCTTTGTCTACACTGGTTCTCTCGCTTTGTTATATCCTCCACCAGGGCTGTGCGCTTAATTTATAATTTGTGTGTCGCTGAGCGCAGAGAAGCGTATCAAAGGAGAAAAGGGAAATAACTCGCGCCGTTAAAACTGCTCTCCATGAAGTGAGGTGATTTTGCACTAGTCAATTGTAACTTTAGGAACGTATATTCGCATATTGCCTTAATACCCTTTAATTTAAGTTACGGGTGTATTTAAAACGCATGAGGTGTCATTGTAATGTATTACGTGTTTGACTATCTTAAGATAACTTGCATTTGAATACAGAACGTTTCTTCAAAAAGACATAACAATAATCATCAATAATCTTGTTCAAATAGACGTTCACATAAAACATTTATCCTACCCTCAAACGTTAATTTCATGTAGTCAACTTTCCAATGTTTCGGCAATTAAGAAATGTATTCTTTTATATGAACAATGAATATGAACAATGAATATGATCGGAAATGTATCTATCGTTAATCCATCTTTTGGCAAGACATTTTTGTATTATTTTGGGATATGGTTTTTGTACATCATAACCATCGTGAATTTTATTTCACTGTTATTCTTTGGCGCTGTATCTTCGATTTACCGTAGTCTTGTCTATTAAAAATTCATTTTCTCACTAGGCTCAATTAATGACAGCAGTTTCGAACAAGATCTAGGGTACGGGACGGGGTGTATCACACAAAAGTATAGGCTATTTCCTCTTACAAACATCATATTTATCGGAGGCATGTTTCAGATTGCATTTTTGTATTCTTTATTTATCAAACGTCTTGTTCATAAACTCTCAGTCATTCCAGTACATCAAATTACAGTTTGTGTTGCAATATATACGAGGATCTGCTCTCTTACGGTTTGTGGTAACGAAATTCTGTTTAACTCAAGGTGAGTACGTATTTTTGTTTCTTTTATTACTTTTTGTTTGTTGCATTCCCACGTTTCAGTTTTATTTGTTCGTCAATCATTAGTACGCACAGTCCGTAGAGACGATATATTCCAAATTTGATATTACACTTACCGAATCACCAACTGCCAAACTTTCCAGAACGATGATACTATAAGTCCCTTCGAATACTGGATCGTTGTCATTAACGTCGTTAATGTTAATGTCAACTCTAACTGTCGAACTAAGAGATGGCGTCCCTCGGTCACGGGCCTGTAAGATTTAAAATGTATCTAAAAACATTATTTGTAATGCTAGGTTGTCCGAAACACGTTAAAAATTCCTATTTTGACTGAGAGCTCATCTAAAGTTTCGGCATGACAATTTTATAGTGTTGTTGGGTATGACTTTTGTCCTTAATGACGATCATTATTCTACCCCTCCCTCCCTTTGGCTTTCAGTGCTTTGTTTTTTTCGAGATCTTGTGTATTCTAAATTCATTTTCCCTTTTGAGACCGTTGATGGCGGATGATTTGAAGCTTGGCTTCGGTTCCTCTCACCCATCTCAACATCATTTTTAAATTCCGGTCGCACTTTGCTGGTTCATTGTGGTGGCGACTCTTTCATGAATCGATTGTTTGTTAGTCAATAATCTATGTTCTGTTGATCCTATTTCTTTTCGTTTTCTATAATTAATTAAATATGACATTTCAAATTCACATCATTGCCAATAGAAGAGTGCTAATACTATTAATACGTCATATAGATGTACAATCGGCAATAACTTACACATAACGGATATGGATATAAAAATCAAATCTTACCTCTATAATCAATTTACACGTCGTACTCTCCATTGTATCATAATCAACCATTCTGCCAAGAGTAATATTTCCGTCCTCGTCTATTTTATAGTCCCGTGAGCATCCTAAATACAGATATAAAGTTGTGTGGATATTGCTTTACAGATACTTGCTATGTGCAACTTAGATTTTCTAACAAAATGATTTTTTCACCATGACAAATAGTTCATATTAATCTTTTAAAACACCATTAAAAGTCTATGGAGAGAAGTGCACATCTGTAATATATTTTATTAGTTTAGCAAAGTGTAGATAGGATCACACTATATGTGATCTTGATTACATATAGATATATTACCCCTCAGTGTGTAAAATGCGTAACAATGTACTAAATGTAACACACAGGCACCATATTAATATCTAATATCTCTGCAAAGTTTAAAAAGGATCAATTGAAAACTGTAGACACTCGTTCTTAATTACACAATCTTAGTACCTTAAAGTACGTAAAAGGTGAAACAATTGACGCAGTTCAACACATGGAGAATCTTCAAAAATGACAGGAAACTTCTCCAAAATAAAAGGTATACATCTTCAAGTGCCAAAATTGAAAAAGACTGTAGGTGTTCACGATACCCTCTGTGTGTAAAAGGTGAAAATAACTAAACTTATCACATGGTTGATCTTCCAAACGTGCATTAAAATTCTCCACATTATAAAGAATAAAAACATTAAGTCTTAAAACGTTTTTATAGACGACGGTTAACAAAGGACACTATAGGACACATTTATAGACATTATATAAGTATGCGTGTTCTTAATATACCGCCATTGTCCAGTTTTGTGTAGTTAATCACTTTGTTGAGTCCATCATCCTTGTCTGATGCTACAACTCTCACAATGACGTCATTTAGTTGATCCTTGTCTGTTGGCTCATCAATACTTTGTATATATATATCTTCTGCAAATGTAGGAGGGTTGTCATTTTCATCTTCTACAACTATTATCACCTACAAAGAAAAGAAATCCTTATTCGAGTTTGTTCTAAACTATTTACTTACAATAAACTTATCCCTTATTGGTTGTTTGTTTCGGTGGTATAATGAATGTTTAAGCTTTTTAAACCATTTCAAAATGTCAAAATGTCATTCTTAAATAACACTGTTCAATATCTGATTAAACTTGTAAATAGTTTACTATCGGTATTTTATATTATATATTCTTTACATTTCAATTAACAGCTTGAATGAAATAAGGGAATGAATGTAAAAATTCTCCTATAAAAAAGTTATATATAAAAAGGATTTCTAAGAACAGCTTTTCCGTTACATAACTTTAAAGTTTTAACTTCCAGCAAATCGTGCAATACTTACAAGCGTTAAGTCGCTGTTCAGCTCTTCGTTTGCATCGCTAACACGGACAACTAACACATACGTATCAGCTTCTTCTCTATCTAGCATAGCATTGAGAGTGATTTCTCCTGAAGATGGGTTTATAGTTACATGTACACCCGTGGCAGCAGATATTAATTCAAACTTCAAAGCTGTTTTTTTCATGCTTTCTACAGCCCACGATATGTTTCCAAGTATTTCATTATCTCTATTCTCCTTCACAGAGACTGAAATCTGTTGTACATTAAATTTAATATTCGAAGACAATAGATCATCATCGATAATCTTTATTGTGAGGTTGGCAGTCGTTTGAAGTCCTCCACCATCTTTGGCTATAATGCTCACTAATAGACTTGTTTCTTCTCCTGTATCCTTAGTTTTAGTTTTTATGAGACCAATATTATCAATTTCTAGGAATTCATCATGAGAGTCAAAACTAAAGCTGATCTTGCCGTATTCGTCGTCATCCTTATCAGTAGCAGTGACGATTAAAATTGGTTTCGGTTTCTCTTTAAAATCTGACCTAAAAATATCGAAAAAATGTTACTGATAATGCTTTCTACAAGTTTGATGATGTTTTATGTAAGGTATAATTTATGTTTAAGGATACTTTATTTTACTTTTTATTTCATCTTTCATAATATCTAAGACTTCTTTAAAAAGCGTAATATACTAAATAAGCAATTCCTCTCCTTTTAATGGTTTTTCTCCTTTGCTCTTTCATCACCATAACTTTGACTTATTCTTATTGTGACAACTGCTTCCTTTTTAAACAGTTGAAAGGGTTACCATACACCGGAATGACACTGAAGCATCGCGGCGGGTGACACATGTGTAGCAGGAAACGCTTACCATAACGCGAGCACCTGGTGTCGCTTCTAGTTTTTTAATAGAAGTTCGTGATGTTTCCATTTTTATTTATTAAATGTAAATTTGGTTAAATTTTCTGTGTGCATCCAGCGTTTTCTTATTGGTTGACACTGTCCATGGACTTATGGCTTTAGAATATCGTCTTGGTTTTTCGATTTACTATTTTATAAAATGCGTACTTTTAACTTCATTTTTTTACTTTGTCTGCGAATACTCCAGCAGTAGTTTAACGAAATTCATCTGCATGGATCTTCAGAACTTATCATGTTTTACTTAAACAACATTTGAAAAGAAAAAAACTCTTTTCAAATGTTAATGAATTGATAAGCTTAAATTTGAAAGATTATACTTATAAAACCATAACGTATTCATATGGCACTCAAATTATCAATATATTATACAATACTTACTTTTTAACATCAATAGTATGACTTCCATTGCTAAATACTCCTATAAATATTGGATAATTGTCGTTAACATCGTTTACGTTAATAGTAACCGAAGCAGACCCTGTGCGTGCTTCCGTTCCTCCTGCGTCAAGCGCTGTAACATTCAGTATGTGTCGTCTCGTGGTTTCATAGTCCAGTCCGGACTTGCACTTGATGTTGCCTTGGTTATCTATAGAGAAGTTTACACTACTAGGTATTCCACTGAAATATACAAGCCTCGTTTAAACATACAGAATATGAACAATAATGAAGTGTTTTCATTTTTTAAAACAAATGTGCTGTTCATGTGTGAGTTTATTTGTTATTTCGCACATACCATTAGAACAGTTTGTCTGACTTCTTATATCTAAAAATGGTTTTATTAAATACATCGTAATTATTTATGATATCTTGTTAGATGGGAGTTCACTAAAGCATACATGTACTTTTTTTAATATTAAGATATTTTGATTGCATTATTAGGTAATAAGGGATTATCAAGTACGTTGTTTAATCATTATTCAAAAATGATGAATAGTTTTTTTATTTCAGCCCTTGAGATTTTTTGAACGATAGATATTCTCCATTATTACAAATTATGTAGTGATCTTTCAGACAACAAAGGTATACATTTAGTAGATTAATTTACCATTATAAGATTACACCACTTCATTTAGATATTGAGTGAACGTTTCTATGGGGTTATCTGGTATTTATGATATTTTCTTTGACGGTGAATGGTTTGTGTCCCTTTGATTGAAATAACTTTTTTCTTATCTCGTTTGTAAAGCATAAGGTTCCCCGACAAGTAAAACGTTATAAGATAGAAATACATTCAACATTTATCTGCGTACCTTACAATACGGTATGATGCTATAGTTCCATTGTATCCTTCATCCAAATCAGTAGCTGTGACTTTAACAATTGTGTTTCCACTAGCAAAGCTCTCGCCAACTGTTACAGATAGACTCCTCGGGTCAAATATCGGTTGGTTATCATTGGTGTCATTAACTGTTATGTTTACTTTTATTTCTGCACTCCTTAGTTCTGGTTTACCATTATCACGTGCTGAAACATTAAATTCATAGGAATCTTTTGTTTCTCTATCAAGCTCGCGGGCAATCTGTATTTCTCCCGTAGTGATATTTATTTGAAAATATCCTTCTGCACCGGTAATTGTGTAAAATAATCTACTATTTTCTCCTTTATCTGGGTCGGTAGCGGTTATTGTTGTTACCTTGGTACCTCTCTGCGCATTCTCATTTACAGAACCACTTCTACAAAAACAAATAGATGATCAATCACTGTTTGAAAGAACCTTCGTTTTTTGGTCATTGCTTCTCATTTATCTTTTCTGTTTGAGTAGACTCAATTTTATTAAGAGTAAATCTGCATAGTTGTTGATTTCTTGACTTTCAGTCTGCCCGCAGTAGTATTTTGATTGAAAACCTAGTATGTAATTGTATTTGTAAGAGTAAAAACCAAACTGTAACCAATGACTTAATCTTTCAGGTTATGTATTAACACTTTAAGAGCAAACATTTTCGCTTTATCTGAAATAATATAGAACGTTGATGCTTCATCAAACTGAAAATTTGTTCATCTAAGAGCTCTTATAGTAAGACATATAAACAACGTGAAATAAGAAATAAAAGCGTTTGCAATTTCCGTATTGAAATGTATCATTTAAATATATATAATCAATTAAGACCTTTTGTCAAACCTCTTTAGAGGGGATTGGGTTCTTTTGACCTGTTCGCTCTGGTTGCTTTTCAGATCGACTTTGTGAATGTTGACGCAGTTATTGTTTGTTTGTCAATGTCTCTCGTGCTGTTGATTCCACTCATACTGTTTTTGACATTGTTCTGTCAGGTATAAGCCTTTGATTCATAGAGCAATTTCTTGGTTGACATATACTTTACACAAAATGGTTTTGTTGCCGTTTGGTTGTTTTATAACTAATAATAAGTCAGTCAGTCCTCTGATATCTTAGAGTGTGGTATGGCGTACTCTTTCCTGACGAGGACCAAAGTATCCGAAGCAGCTGTATATGTCGATGTGTTGGAAGATTTCTCTTTTGACTGAACATAATAATGAATTAATCTCATACACTGTCTCTCTCTCTCCCTCTCTCTCTTTCTCTCTCTCTCTCTCTCTCTCTCTCTCTCTCTCTCTCTCCATCCAAACCACCCAGCCCCTTTTACTTAGCGGTTTGTTTCATTCTGAATACATTCTCCATTGCAAGTTTGCTGAGAATGGTACTGCCGTTGCAGGATTTTAACTATTGACCTCGAATGTGGGATTTTATTGCAAAATGATGCTTGTTTGTTTCCATTGGTTTTAAGTCCCTCTGATTTTTATGTCATGCTTTCAAACGTGTGATGTTTGTAGGTTTTTTGCTATGGTCGTGTGTCTCCCTGACTTAGATATCATTCCTCCTTTCTTCTGATAATTGTTGGTTTGTTCCTCGGTTTTCAGTTATTCTGATTCATTTCTCCTTCGTTTTGATATGTGTTTATGTTTGCAAGTTTCCTTGGTCATTTGTCAAACTGATTTCGATTTTATTCTTCTAACATTTTCATACACATAATTCAGCAGTATAATACCCAGATGCCTATTTACCCATTAAATCACCAGAGTGCAAGTGTGTAAGCAAACTGTATATGGTTATTACCCTAATGTACTGGGTAATCTACCTACACACTGTACTGTGAAACCACTATAATGTACGTGTTATCTACCTGTATACTGTACAGTAAAACCACTCTAATGTACTGTGCAATCTACCTGTATACTGTACTGTGAAACCACTCTAATGTACTGTGCAATCTACCTGTATACTGTACTGTGAAACCACTCTAATGTACTGGGTAATCTACCTGCAAACTGTACTGTAAAACCACTCAAATGTACGTGTAACCTAACTGCATACTGTACTGTGAAACCACTCTAGTGTACTGGGTAATCTACCTGCATACTGTACTGTGAAACCACTCTAATGTACGTGTATTCTACCTGCATACTGTACTGTGAAACCACTCTAATGTACGTGTAATCTACCTGTATAATGTACAGTAAAACCTGTCTAATGTACTGGGTAATCTACCTGCATACTGTTCTGTTAAACCACTCTAATATACGTGTATTCTACCTGCATACTGTACTGTGAAACCACTCTAATGTACGTGTAATCTACCTACATACTGTACTTTGAAACCACTCTAGTTTACTGGGTAATCTACCTGCAAACTGTACTGTGAAACCACTCAAATGTACGTGTAACTTACTGCATACTGTACTGTGAAACCACTCTTATGTACGTGTAACCTACCTGCATTCTGTACTGTGAAACCACTCTTATGTACGTGTAATCTACCTGCATACTGTACTGTGAAACCACTATAGTGTACTGGGTAATCTACCTGCATACTGTACTGTGAAACCACTCTAATGTACGTGTAATCTACCTGCATACTGTACTGTGAAACCACTCTTATGTACGTGTAATCTACCTGCATACTGTACTGTGAAACCACTCTAATGTACTCTGTAACCTACCTGCATACTGTACTGTGAAACCACTCTAATGTACTGGGTAACCTACCTGCATACTGTTCTGTTAAACCACTCTAATGTACTGGGTAACCTACCTGTATACTGTACTGTGAAACCACTCTAATGTACTGGGTAATATACCTGCAAACTATACTGTGAAACCACTCTAATGTACGTGTAATCTACCTGTATAATGTACTGTGAAACCACTCTAATGTACTGGGTAATCTATCTGTATACTGTACTGTGAAACCAATCCAATGTACGTGTTATCTACCTGTATAATGTACTGTGAAACCACTCTAATGTACTGTGCAATCTACCTGTATACTGTACTGTGAAACCACTCTAATGTACTGGGTAATCTATCTGTATACTGTACTGTGAAACCACTCAAATGTACGTGTAACTTAACTGCATTCTGTACTGTGAAACCACTCTAGTGAACTTGTTATCCACCTGCATACTGTACTGTGAGACCACTCTTATGTACGTGTAACCTACCTGCATACTGTACTGTGAAACCACTCTAATGTACGTGTAATCTACCTGCATACTGTTCTGTGAAACCACTCAAATGTACGTGTAACCTACCTGCATACTGCGCTGTGAAACCACTCTAATGTACGTGTAACCTACCTGCATACTGTACTGTGACCCCAATTTAATGTACTGTGCAATCTACCTGCATACTTTTCTGTGAAACCACTCTTATGTACGTGTAATCTACCTGTATACTGTACTGTGAAACCACTCTTATGTACGTGTAACCTA
>JAUMGZ010202442.1:0-12460 GCA_032359645.1 Pododesmus macrochisma | reverse complement strand
GTGTAAAGAAATATATTTGAATGTTTATAATTATGTTGTAAGAGGATAAGCCAGTAGCTACCCATCTCTGGTATCCCTATATGGTCTGGGTAAATAAAAAAAAAAGTTAAAAAAAAAAAAAAGTTAAAAAAAAAAAAAACTTACAATATGTTGGCCCCGTTTGTCCTACGGGTCTGTTCTATAAACATTCAAAAAAGTTTTATAATGCAGATAGGCGTTCCTTTTTAGGCCTTTTTAAAAACTTGGATCACGTACAATTTGCAAAAAAAAACTGATAGAGGCTAAAGAAAATAAAAGGTTGTTTTCTTTAGATATTTACGAGTAATACACTTCGCTGTCACCAATATAAACACTAAAGCCAAGGTATAGTTGGTGTCTAACTGCTGGCTCAATGTCCCGTCTTTTTGTTACACTCGTCTTATTTATTTATTTATTTATTTATTTATTTATTTATTATGTATTTATTATTTGTTTATTCATTACCAGGAAACAACTGGGGGACGGACAGTGATGGTACTGGTCTTGGCCATGGACCCCAGGAGCAATTTTATGCATGTTCTGATATTTCCATAAATTAACTTTGAACGGACAAACCTATAGACACGCCCAACGACACTCCAACAATCTTCAACCATTCATTCCACGGTGGTTTTCCAGTTACGCCCAATAATTGTTTTGAGGTACGATACAATACGAACTGTTAGAAAATACTTTGCTATTTTCGACAAACTGGTTGCTTATATACTTTTATTTTTCACAGAAATAATTAAGCATTTCCCTTCGGTTTTAAGATAAAAGTTTTACGTTTTACTTAAACAAAGTGATACGTGTACGTTGACCAGTAGATATACTCCAACGTTAGAAATGTACATTTCTATATTGAATATTTTTTCTTATTAAAAATGAAAATTGCGTCGTTAACAGAACATGATTCTAAAAGCATTTGTGTGTGTTTAGAGATAATTTTATTTCAAAATTTCTGAAACGCACGCAAAGATATTTTGTGTACGAAGCAGTTTAGGGGCGTGTTGAAATAAGAAAATTCGACTTTTATTCTCAAAGTTACAATTTATAATCTCGAAATTTTGACTTTTAATTCGAAATGTTTAGTTTTGATGTCAAAATCTCGAGATTCTTTTTATTTCAACATGTCCCTAATGCGATTGCATTATTGTGTTAGTTGTAAATATCAAATGTTATCAATGATATGTAATTATACTTATTCAACATATTAAGATGTCGAATTTAATACAGAAAGTACAATGCATTTTAGAATGCATTTTATACAACCGATAATATAGTTCAAACATCTTATCAAACCAAATGTAGATTATCATAATTATACAAAAGTAATCCTTTTATGGAGTTTTGGAGTTTGTCAACATAAGGCAACGAGTTGAACAAAGAGATTAGAATCTATATGCTGTTGATAAACACACGAGATGTGTGTTCGTTCTGGGATCAATATAAACTTACAAATTAGATCCCAGGTTAGTGCATCCATGCATTGTCATCTTTTTTTTCTTTTTTAAGTACATCTGGACCCAAAGTCCTCTTTGAGCTTTTCCAATATAAATCACATCTGTATTCATCGTGCGTCTGTCCTTCGTCGGTAACTTTTCACAGTTTAATGCTCGCATAGTCGTAATTTTCGGGCATGGAGGACAAACTCTGTTCAAGGCGTGACCCTGTAGTCAAAAACACTTCACGTAATTTGGGGTTAAAGTTCACTATGCCAAATGTTTTTCTCTCACTCTTCTACTTTTCCAAAAATATTAACCAATTACAACTTTGTAGGAAACAACACCAGGAAAGGGAGACTTCGATTTGTTCAAATGGTAGGGCTCGTCCTCCAGAAAGTGCCACAAGTAGGCCAAAATTAACCGAAATGTTTATATAGTTTCAAAAATATCCTTCTGATAGGCACAGAGGCCCGGATCTTAATGTTTGCATTATAGTATTCTTGGAGCACGGAAAACAAAGTTTGCTCAAGGGGTAACTCTGGCGTTAAAAACCGGAAAAAGCCTTTTGGGGGTGAAGCTCAACAATATATATAGTAAATATGCTAGCTTTTTCACATTTTCGACTTCTCCTTAAAATCGCTTGACAAATTTTACCAATATTTGATTCGAAACATCCCTAGGGGGAAGGACATTTATTCAAATGAAGGTGCTGTCTACTATGGTACTTCTAAGGAACCAGAATTGGAAAACTTTTACAAAATCTCAAAAATCTGATAGAATGCTATTCAAATTCCCAAAGTACGTTTCAACCAGGGGGACGTTAAGGTCTAATGGGCCTCTTGTTAAACTTTTACCTTGAAACAAAAATTTATCGCCTTGAAATTGTTTTTCTTTAATAACCAGATGCTGACAGTATTCAGTAAATTCTATAGCACTTCATATCGCTCGTATTCTGTATAGGTTCAACTTATCATCGACTTACAAGTATATTTGATATGCTCTTTTTGACAGAATTATTTGCGTCATTGTGAACATGATTGAAGTTGCCAACCAAATTTTATATATTTTTTATAATATTTTCACTTTTCTTTGAGTCTGTATTGTGTGTGTGTGTGCGCGCGCATGTGTGTGCGTGTGTACTTCTATATTGGATATTATAATTGTGCAATTGTATGTATTGAAGGACGTATGTCATATGTTTTAGTTATTCGGAGCTTACTTTCATCAGTTATAGCAACTAATGTCAGGAACAGGAACACACGCCACACTCCGAGTTTAATTAACACTAAAATGTCGGAGAAAGTGCCTGCTTCGAGGTAAGTTTGAGATGTTTACGATACTATGCACGTTGCTTTAATTACCCGATATAGCGCAGATAATTTTTTGTTCTTCAACTTCACTCGTGTATGATCTTTTGCCTCAGAAATTCTGTAGATTTTTCAAATACTTCGAGCAAAGTAATCTCACTCCGAAGTATAGTGCACACTCCAGTTGAAATAAACTTTAGTCGAAGTTTTTGAAAGTTTCTGAGGCAATATATCATATACAAGTGAAAGTAGAGGAACTAACAATTCTCTGCACTATATCAGGTAATGAAATCAACGAGTACAGTATCGTTTTCACCTTAAACGTACATCAAAGCAGGCACTTTCTCCGACTCCGGGTGTGACGTAGGTTCCTGCCACTGAATGTGTCCCTATAGTAATCTAGACCATTGATATCGTATCAGTTATTTTCTATTATTGTACGAAAAAAATGTTTAAGCAAAGTACGTCTGATCATGAAAATGTTTACTTTAAATCAACAATATGATTATGTATTTGCTTACAGGAATGTGTGTGTGTGTGTGTGTGTGTGTGTGTGTGTGTGTGTGTGCGAGTTTCAATATTATACGGACATTATGCATTAATCGAGAAATAAATCATATGTTCAAAATTGTTGTAATTTACTTAACAGCTGGACGCTTTTGATTTTCTTTCCCTGGCTGTTATATTTGGGTTTATTTCCCTTTCAAAGCATGTCTAGGTCCTATCGAGACGATATCTGCTTGTGACAGGATGCAATGAGGGTGAATTTATAGTACTTCCGCACTGAAATATCACGCTGCATACACATTGGCATGACAGTTCACTCGGTAACATTATCATGACACCGAGCCAACCACTCATTCTCCTACTTCTAATGTTGAGCGTTTAGCGAGACACGGCCGAAGATCGACCCCGCGACCTTCCATTACAAACCAGTTGATATGTATGCTACACAGTTGTACTAATTGGGGGATTGTTTGTTTGTTTTAATAAGGACTTCAAGAATATTTCATCGATATCTTGACAAAAGACCAAAGAAGAAACACCAACATTTCTTTTATAGTTTAGCTTAAAGACAAGGTAATATTTCTGTATGATTTCCCTTATAGTATAGATTTTTGTTTTTATTACCAGTAAATATTCACTTTACTTAAAAAATAAAGTGTTTATTCATATTTCGTATCTAATAGGCAAATCAAACTTCTTCACCTTCTGTTTGACAAACTAGCGATTTAGGAGATAAATATCAAAGATAAAGTACATACGTATGACTTATATACAAGTGAGTATATGTGTGAGCTAATGATTTAAGAGATAAATATCACACAACAGAAAAAGTACATGCAGTTCATGATTAGGAAAATTCCTATCATATAAAAGAGAATTTACATAGATGCTAATGATAAAGGAGATATCCATTATATAAAAGTGAAATTACATAGATGCTAATGATTCAGGAGATTTCTACTAAGTGTTATATATTTATACATATACTGCCATATATAGTAACTATCCGGTTTATTATCCTAAAGTAAACACTGGCAGTCAGAGTTGGGTAAACAGAGCAAAAATGATTGTAGGTAAAATAATCTTGAGTAACCGTTTATAGAGCTAATGATTCAGGAGATTTCTACTAGTGTTATATATTTATACATATACTGCCATATATAGTAACTATCCGGTTTATTATCATAAAGTAAACACTGGCAGTCAGAGTTGGGTAAACAGAGCAAAAATGATTGTAGGTAAAATAATCTTGAGTAACCGTATATAGAGCGTGCTTAAATATAGAAATCGTATTAATTTTTGAGCACTACGAGTAACATTCATCTTCAATTATATGGTAAGAATGTCCTTTGTTGGCCGAATAACCTAACACATGTAAAAGTCCACCAGGTGTGTTTGTTCTAATGTTCTCAATTAAAGAATTAACATAATCATCATATAAAGCTACTTAATCATATATTGCTTAATATTCATGCTAACCCTGTGGACTTCAGTCTTTCAAGGTATAATCTTAGACGGACAATATCACTTAGGGTCGTTCTCCCAGAGGATCTTCTCAAAGCTTTAGTTTGTTTTGAATTTTGCGCTATAACGACGTCATTTTTAACCCTTAGTGGTAACGAAATATTACTTTTTGAAGTAGATACTGGTTTACCGTTTGTTGAAATCACATTTGACGATGACTGTGTTTTGGATCTGTTTCCTGTGCTGGGTGAATCACTATTCATTTGAGACTCACTTGATCCCATAGTCCCAGGCGTTCCCAACATCTGAATATTTGAAACGGTTGGTGATACCTCTTTCCTACGCGCCAAACCTTTACTAGGGTTATTTGACGCACGCAATGCCGCTTGGCTTGCCTGTGCCAATCTTGTGCTTGATTGGGCTACAGCCACAAGTTCCTTAGTCGGCAGCGCAGCAGTATTACGTCGGTTGGCAGGCCCTCTACTTTGTTTATGTCCATTAATAGAAATTGGATTGATGACAACTGATTTGCGATTTTTGTTAATGGGGAAATTAAGGACTGTACTTAGTGATTGAGTTGCTGGATTCGAACTTGGATTTGGATTTGGATTTATCGCTGCCGAATTGATTGCTGTATTCAAACTCGGATTTGCATTTGCATTTAATACTACCGAATTGATTGGCGATGACCCAAACTTTGATTTTAAAGAGGCTATGCGTGATTGAATTAGTATATTCGAACTTGGATTTTGATTTAGCTCTGCCGAATTGACTGGCGATGAACCTAATTTTGATTTTGTAGTAGCTATGACATGATTAAAAAGAGTGTTTAAGCTTGCAGATAGTGGGAACGAATTATCTTGTTTAATACTGCTTTCAGCAACAACCCTTGATGTCACTCGTACAGAATTACTTGGTTCGATTAGACTCTCTGTCACATCAACAATAGACCTCATGTCACCTCTTGAGCGTCTTCCCGGGATCACATGGGCGTTTAGTTCATACTCTTTTTCACATGGTGTCATAGCACCATATAGACGCTTTAGTCGTGGATGAGGATTAGCAACTACGTTCGATTTCCATAATTCATAAAGTTCACCTTGAAGACACGCGTGCTGTCGATGTCTTGAGACAAGGTTTAGACAATCAGCTGTGCATGTATTTGATCGTCCACACCGATCCAACTTTGAATTCGTAAGCAGGTCTGCAGACAAAGATTCTATAAATCTCTTGTAGTGGCAGTTCAAGGCCGAACCCGTGGTTTCAAATTTACACAGAGGCACATGTTTAAAGCCTAGGCAAACTGGACTCTGCCAAGCTTCCTTTGGGTAATACATAAGTTGTGCTCGACACATCTCATCCGTTGATTTTGTTCCTCTTTTAACAACACCAGTGACTCCAGTAGAATTATACTCGCAAATCATTCTTAATGAATCTCCAGGCAGCACTTGAACTGGGTGTAAATGACTGTAAAAAACAAGGGTAATTGTGATTAACAGAACAAGCTCTTAGTAAACTAGCAACAGTCCTGCCGAACGACAAGAAACAGGTTGAAAAACAAAAATAAATAGAATTAATAAAACAAAGGTTATTGAAAAATAAATAATAGCCTCATCAAAAAGTACATTATATAAAATATTCCTGAATACACTAATATTGAATTTTAAACTTTATCTTGGAAATCGTTATATTCAAATAATCATTATTTAGACAAACTTGAATCTTTGTGAACCTAGAAAGTCTTTTCAATATTAGGCTTTTGTACAAGAAAATGCGAGAAGAAATATTACAAAAGCGGTGCCAAAAGCTCAATTTAATATTTAACTCGTGAGATAACATTTGACACAGTTATAGTGAGGAAGTAAGTTTGGTTTGTTGGTATTAATGTATTATGTATACAAATTTCAGAGTTATAATGAGGCAGTACTCGGCGTTAAGCGTTTGATATTTTGATATACATGTTTGTTTGTTTGTTTGTTTGTTTGTTTGTTTGTGTGTTTGTTTGTTTAGTTAGGGCTTAGCGTCACTTCCAGAATATTTCACCGATATCGCGACAAAAGACAAAAGGAGAAAAACCAAACTATAGGACAGGAAGAGAAGCGGCGACAGGAAGGAGAAATGAAAGTAATAGAGATAGTTCAGAGAGAAGGATGAGCCCATGCAATGGCGTTTCCGTCTACTCTTATCGAACTTTACATGGGGATCTTTATCGTGCCAGGGGGTTAAAAATCCCTGTACACGGGACCGCCAGCTTAGCGTCCCCTCCGAAGGACGTTCAGATCTTTTAATTGATACAAAAGCGAAAATGTAACTATTCTGATGTCACTTGGTAATCTATGTCTCGAGCTTAAAAAGAAGAAACGTACACAATTCCATTGATCTAAGTAAATGTCAATCTGTAGCGCATAGACGCATTATCTTTCTCTTTGGTAAAAATTCACCTCTCTCAGCAGGTTTACAATTGGGGACATACGCTTATTCTGATATCTTTTTTAGTAAAGAATCACTATGGCAGTAAGAGCATATTCTGGTTATCGAACATGTTGACAACGAACCAAAACATGTTTATGTCATATGCCCAAAAAGACAAAAGAGTTTTCTCTTGAGCGTCCATTGATGACGGTTGATTCGCAACTAGGACTGGAATCTGGGACGATGTACTTCCACACAGAGTATTTATTTTTATCTTATAGATAGTATATTTATTGGTGGCTTGTTTCAGTTTGCAATATTGTTTATCTGCATGTAGTACCATATGTCAATAAAGCCGTTAATTTTTGTATTTCATCTTCAAGTTACAAATGTCTTTAATTTAACCATATATACTGTTTTGTTTTGTACGTGTACACATGCTTTCACTTTAGACACTGCGTTTTGTGTTTTGTGTACATACATTGATATGCATGTTCTAAAAATCAACGGCATCACAGGAATATATAATGACTATGATATGTGTAGTTAACATCGCTCGTTTTCAAATGATGTCAATATTATACAAATTGTTCCCTTAAAATCGTCTTAAAGTTTGAAATGTACGTTAAAAATTTGAGATTTTAGCAAATGTCTATTAAACAATGTTTCTGCGTACGTCCAACGTTTTCTTATTGTTTGCCAACGGTTTTAAAAAATCGTTTAGGTTTTTCGATTTACTACTTTATAATAGTACAAAAATGCAATCTGAATCATGCCTCCGATTAATATGATAGTTATAAGAGGAAGGAGCCAAAACTCTGTGTGAGACAACCCGTCCCGAACCCCGTGTCTTGGTCGAAGCTGCTGTCATTAATGGACGCAAGAGAATAATTAATTTTGAATAGACAAGACTTCAGTAAACAAAGTTACAGAGCCACCAGGGGAACAGTGACACAATTTTACGATGGTTTTGATGGACAAAAACCATACCATATAATAATACAAAATTGTTTAGCCAAAATTTAAAATGTGCGCTTAGTCCAAACAGGAATTTTTAAACGTATTCCTCTAGACACGTGTTTCGAACAACCCAGTTCTTATCAGCTCATAATAGGAAATTATCTTATCTGTTTTAATAATGACCCATTGATTTACTCTTGTATGTATGTGTGCTACATTTTAGATACCATTTAATGACGGGGTGTCGAACAGCAAATAGATCAATACTGTCAATGGTTTATTTTACGTATGAATAAAACAAATACAAAAACGATAACGTTATTTTTATTTTCATTGTTGCATTTCAAATTAAAGTTAAATTTTGTCAAAACATTAATCGGACTTTGTAAACGATTACTGTAAGAACGACTGTGGTATGAATATATGAAACTAAGATTATACAAAGATTACGTCATAGGCACATTTGTTAAATTACACGTCTGGCAGAAAATACCTTGCCTCAGCAAAGAAACATAATATACATGTACCAGCGTTGACAGAATAATGAATATAAATAACTTCAAGGACGTTACTCTTTTGTGCAATCATGACACGTGATTATCTTGTTTATGGACAGACCACTTTGTGAGGTATTTTACTTTATAGTAAGCTTCAACTTAAAAATTCTTGAAGGAAGGAAAACATATGTTGTTAACTGAAACTGCATTTCAAACTGTAAGTCTTTTATTATTTGTTTGCCCATAATGAAACACACTATGGTCTTATACATTGTTATATATACTTTTTATCAATACAAAACTAAATTAATTCTCTATATTTAAGTAGAAGCACGTACAAACGTTTTAGCAATTCATTCTTTTAAACAACTTATAATCTTGTTTTAATAGTATGAATATTATCAATATTAGCTTTAGGGAGCTTTAGGCATGAATACTTTTATCATTTCATAAACAAAATTAAATGTAAGAATACAGGTCAATTGTCTGTGTAACTTCTATTCCAATCCTGTTAATGGTTTTTCTCCTTTGCTCTTTCGTCAACATAGTGGTGACATACCTTTTATGGTGACATATGCTTCTTTCTAAACAGTGGAGAGGGTTTCAATACACCGGAATGGCACCGCAGCATCGCGGCGGGTGACACATGTGTAGAAGGAAACGCGTACCATATCGCGAGCACCTGGTTTAGCTTATAATATTTTAATATAAATTTGTGCCGTTTCCTTTTTTAGTTAATATCTGTATATTTGGTTGTTTTTTTCTGTGTGCGTCCCATGTTTTCGTTTTGTTTGACAATGTCCATGGACTTACGGTTTTTTGCATTTGCTACTTTTCGTCCTGGTTTATCTCGAGACGTTGCACACACACATATAATGCAGTGATATTTACCTTATAAGAAGGCCAATATATGATCGCAACGTAGTCTGACTAGGAGACAGTGGTATAACAGAATTCCGTGAAATATAGTGAAACTATTGTATGCTTTTTAGCACAGTTGAACTAAGGTACAACGGTGACAAATATAGAAATATCATACAGTGTATTGACATAAAGATTATTCCAAAACGATGGTTTTGCAGTGTCTGAACCAACTTGATTCCCTTAGATTTAAGACTATTGCTTTCCCTTATTTAAACATCGTGTATACCAGCGGGTTGGTGGCACGATAACTTACACATGATTTAAATGTGCAGTCCAGTGGTGTCATTGTGCCAATTCAATCTCTATATGTGAAACCGCTATTTGCATGGAGATGTAGTCTTAATCAAATATATTCGATTAGTCGTATACACTTTTTGCACACTCTTTCAGTGTTTATGTATGTACCTTATATTCAGGTATATTGACGGCTATGAAGTTACGTCCCTACACTTTGGACACATTTCCAACAATAGTTTATGAATTATGCTTTACAGCAGAATAACGACAAGAAAATACATGCATTGCGATAAAGAAAGTTCAAGACAATTGAAGAAGACTTATATAGGCTTTGCATGTTGTCCAATCCCTTTGACGATGTGAGTGTATACATTATTTGTAATAAATTATATTGGATTTGTCAATAAAATAGTTGAAATTGAAATTGAAAGAAAATTCCTACAGGGATAATTCGAAATATAGGACTATGTATGCTTTTCTGCATGTCCTGTCTCAAACATATAGGGAAAGGTATCAGTGTTCTCTGGTCATTCGACAATCCTAAAGTTAGTTATTGATCATTCGACAATCTTTAAGTTATTGACCATTTTACAATCTTCAAGTTATTGACCATTTTACAATCTTCAGGTTATTGACCATTTTACAATCTTCAGGTTATTGATCATTTTACAATCTTCAGGTTAATGACCATTTTACACTTTTCACGTTATTGATCATTTTACAATCTTCAGGTTATTGACCATTTTACACTTTTCACGTTATTGACCATTTTACAATCTTCAGGTTATTGAACATTTTACAATCTTCAGGTAAATGACCATTTTACAAACTCCAAGTTATTGACCATTTTACAATCTTCAGGTTATTGACCATTTTACAAATTCCAAGTTATTGACCATTTTACACTTTTCACGTCATTGACCATTTCACAATCTTCAGGTTATTGACCATTTTACAATCTTCAGGTTATTGAACATTTTACAAACTCCAAGTTATTGACCATTTTACAAACTCCAAGTTATTGACCATTTTACACTTTTCACGTTATTGAACATTTTACAATCTTCAGGTTATTGAACATTTTACAATCTTCAGGTAAATGACCATTCGACAATCTTCAGGTACATGACCATTCTACAATTTTCAAGTTATTGACCATTTTACTATCTTCAAGTTATTGACCATTTTACAATCTTCAAGTTATTGACCATTTTACAATCTTCAAGTTATTGACCATTCTACAATCTTCAAGCTATTGACCATTTTACAATCTTCAAGTTATTGACAATTTTACAATCTTCAAGTTATTGACCATTTTACAATCTTCAAGTTATTGACCATTCTACAATCTTCAAGTTATTGACCATTTTACAATCTTCAGGTAAATGACCATTCGACAATCTTCAGGTAAATGACCATTCTACAATTTTCAAGTTATTGACCATTTTACAATCTTTAAGTTATTGACCATTTTACAATCTTCAAGTTATTGACCATTTTACAATCTTTAAGTTATTGACCATTTAACAATCTTCAGGTTATTGAACATTTTAAAATCATCAAGTAATTGACCATTTTACAATCTTCAAGTTATTGAACATTTTAAAATCATCAAGTAATTGACCATTTTACAATCTTCACGTTATTGACCATTTTACACTTTTCACGTTATTGACCATTTTACTATCTTGAAGTTATTGACCATTTTACAATCTTCAAGTTATTGACCACTCTACAATCTTCAAGTACTTGACCATTCTAAAATATTCATAATGATAACTACTTATTGTAAGTACACTATACTTGAAGCATCATATTCAATTCGTTGACGTGGACACTACTATGCCGTTATAAACAACACTAATATACTTAAGTGAAGATGTCTTGTTGTGTGTTTGTGTTTATGAATGTGCATATTTAGCCCTGTAGAGAGATCTTAGTTGCTCAGTATTAGTCTATAATCTTCAAGTAAGATGATCATAGACGACAAGATGTAATCCAACATGGGTAATCTATGACGTTAAAGAAATACAGTAAATAATTTCATCCCTAAATGCACCAAGAAGCACGCAATACTTTTCATAGTAAGCTTATTTGGATAGAGGCTTCCTAGTGTAACACAATCGAAAAATGCACATATTTAATCAAAATAACATATATGTTACACCTTTTAGAAACGTTTATCACACTTCAATGCACATTGAGCACGTTTCAATGCACACTTCTAGTCTTTGAATATTATAGTACAAACTAAGTCTTTTTGTATTTGATACAAAGCTGAAGTAATTTAAAGTGAAATGATGAGTTAACATACCATGGTCAATTAGTAATATGTGCCCCAATATGATAAAAGCTGAAACCAGCCGGCAAACGATATCATGTTTTAGATGTTGTCTGTTTATGTATATTCATAAATATGAACGTCGTTGAAAGTTCAGCTATTGTAAATAGAGTGACACAGCCACTTCTACACATTTACAAAGGAACAAAGTAAATAATATATATTAAAGTCAAGTTCGGTGTCCGCTCAAGTTACGGTTCAAGGTACGACTTCCTAACGGACGTATTAGGTACCGTTGGCGGTGCTCTTGTTGCCTATAGTTATAATATGTGTTAAAACGCTTCTGTGACGTCATGTCTTTGTTGTCGCTAGTTTTTATTTCTACGAATGGACGGAAGAGAACAATAA
>JAUMGZ010202431.1:0-12461 GCA_032359645.1 Pododesmus macrochisma | reverse complement strand
TGAGGAATTATTGTGAAAGACCTTGACCTAGTTCATAAAGGTCAAAGTAAGCTGTTTTTGATGTGCAAGCCTCTATTAATACATGCTTGATATATGTTCCTTGTTTTGTTTATAAATATAAATCAAACAGGAATCAGAACAACATAGTCGATAGCACTCAATGGCATATCACTGTATACAAGGCTGTGTAGTTATCGCTTTAAACCTCCTACAACCAAAACAAGCAATCACAATCCGGAATAGCAAAGATTGAAAGATGTACAAGCAGTTTATTTTATTGTTAAAATTCAATAAGAGCCAAATATTTGATACTCAGACATAAAGCTAAATATTTGAAAAATCAGACCGACACTTAGCGCAATTATTACACCAACATTATCGCTTCTTGAAGTTTGTGATGGCGGTGGCGGTACAGGTTTTATTGGTGGTGGTGGTGGCGGAGGTGGTAGCAGTTCAGGTGTTATTGGTGGTCCTGTCGTATGAGAATTCGCTACTGGAAATATAGTACATACACAGCCAATTACTAACAGCATTATCACAGGAACGAGAGTCGACCTGCAACAAACATAGAAAGCCACTTTAGTTTAAAATGCATATTTGAAGTGTCCTTAGTAAACATGCTAATATATATATTTAAGATGATTGCTGTTCTGGCTATACATTCAGGGTCATTGCCTGTGATGAGGGGGTGAGTTGAATGGGGGCAATGCTCTTTACCAAACAGCTTGTTTTTTGCCATTTTCTAAAATTATATGACGAAATTCCTGCAAATATATGTGTGTGTTAGATAACAGTTTTACACCCCGCCGGTTTTCCCAAGGCTACGGCCCTGAAATTCATCAACACTATATTAAATTTGTGAAAAAAGCATGATTTGCAGAATTATTTTGATGAACATTTTACTCGATAAAATATAAACTTATGCCAATAGTTGTATAAAATCTTGATACTGGCCTCTTAATTAGCAAAACTTCAATTTAGTCTTCTCCCTTCAGCACTTTCTTGTATCACAGCAAACGGAAACCCAAAATAACATAGTTAATTTTATGACTTTGATAAGTTTGTCTGTGGCACATGTCTGCAACATTTATGTAGTTTATTATTTATATTTTCGTTTGTCAAAAATAACAATAAATTAATAGTTATTAAGATGTTTAAAACGTTTAAAATTAATGTTTTTACGTGAATATTTTACGCTCACAAACGCCTTTGATTGAAATACAAGTTATTACAACTTATGTCGAAATCTCTCTCGTTGGCACAGATGGTAGCGCGAGTAGATTCTTTCTGTGGGAAGAAACCGGAGTGCCCGGAGGAAACCTACGTGTTCAGGTTGGCGATCCAGTACCATCCCACTTACGACACTGCGTATCGAACCCGGGCCGCATTGGTGAGAAGCGAGCGTCTTAACCACTACACTACCTGAACACCTTAATACTTATACTAATTCATACGCTGCACCAAAACAAGCGAGGGTTATGCTCGCATACATATGTATATATATATATATATATATATGAAGTTGCTAATTTGAAGGGATATTGAAAGCGAAAGTTGCACCAAATGAAAACATATATGCAATAAAGATAAAACTCAAATTACGCATAGTTGAAAAGAACCTAAGGGGACTAATCTAGTTCTAGTTCGGTCATTGTGCAGCACTGATTGTCAGATGACGCAAAAAATAAAGTCACAATTGACCTAAAATAATTGAATAACGAATATGATATCATATATAAACACGTGATCTACAAATATTTTGAAATCACTGCTAGTATAAAAGTAAACATTGACTTTCAGATCGGTCATAAGGCATTTTGTGTCAAAAATGGTGTTTTAGCTCAACATTCTACCTTTGAGACGTCTCTTATCTTGTTTGTCTGGTGACCCCCTTTTTTGATTGATTATAAAAACGATAATTTAATGCACTACATTCTATACAAAAAATGGTCAAAAGTTCTATTGCAGAATTGTTTTTATATAGGTTTAAGTGTAAACATTTGCCATTTCTGGGAGACAAATACTTTTTTCTTGTGCCCTAGACAGTTTTTCTTTTTAACTGCAAATCAATTATGGTCCTCCTTGATAGTGATGAAGATGACTTCTTGTCAGTTTTTCTTCATTTTTAACACTTACTTTTTATAATCATTCAGACAATGTGTCATATATGTTGATACTCATAGAACTATACTTGAAATATGTTCATGTGTTTAATACCTGAAGGAAAATGAATGCAACGCTTTTTTTTTTAAATCTAATTATTTAATTGACTTACCTCTGACGCAGCATTTTAAATTAACTTCTTGAGGAGTCTGTATAAATGTTATTTCGTTGTAGAAAGTGATTTGTCTGGCTAACAACCAAATTGTATCCACATATGATGAAACGCCAGAGCTGTCTTTAGATGGGATCGCTTATTACGTTCTGTGGTTATAATGTTACATTACGTTCTGTACATTCTGTTGAATTTCATATCCCCAGGGAAATTATCAAGTCTTCTCGATTTAAACATCGTTCATTTCCGAAAACTGCAAAAGCTTATTGTACGAAAGCCTATTGGGCTCAATTTAAATCAGTTAATAATAAAATAAAAAGTCGTAATTACGAGATAAAACTTTGTAATAACGAAAAAAGAAGCTACTAGGAGACAGAAAAGTTATACTTACGAGATACAAAGTCGTTATTACGAGAGAAAAAGTCATAATTACGAGATAAAAAGTCGTAAATGCAGTGGGTTTTTTTCTCGTGGTGACGACTTTTAATATCTTTATAATGACTTTTTATCTTGTAATTATGACTTTTTATTTTGTAATTACGACACTTTATCTCGAAATTGCGACATTTCGATCATCTGAACATTACAAAAGTTTATCTCGTATTTACAACTAAATATATATTTTTTAACTTCAAATGGAGACAAATAGGCTTCCGTAATTGCCATAACCTTGAATGTCAATTTTTCTATACTTAAACTATCTCGTTATAACGATTTGTTATCTCGTAATAACGACTTTTGTCTCATAACAACGACTTTTCTATCTTGTTATAACGACTTTATATCTCGTAATTGCGACTTGTTATCTCGAGATTACATCTTTTTATCTCGTCTCGTAATTACGACATGATTTTTTTTAACTTATTCAAATAGAGCCCAATACCATTTTGGTATCAAGAAGCTCTTTTTCCAAAAAGAAGGACTTGTTATCTGTCCAATTGTACATTCGATGACATTGAAGATTACATCATTGAGGTTCAAGGATAACTTTCCTGGAGATATCAAACCCCCGGCCACTTTTCTTGGTTGGTCCATCCCGAACGTCACACATTCTATTCTTAATCGCATCAATGTCAACTATCTCGGGGGTTGTTTTTTTCTCTGAGAACTGCTGATTCAAGTCTCATTAAATGCCCACTATCTTCAAAATGTCCTCCATGGTAAGTTTTCGAACTACATAGTCTAGGCCCATATTTATAGGATACTTGTAAAGTATTCAAAAAAGACACGAATGCTACCTTTTTCCACTAAACTTTATGACAAACGTGACGACTTTAGTTTTCACATAGTCAACTTCCTATTCTTAGACATCAACAAACCCACCTCCACTGCTTATGGAGTTTACGTGTCACAGCTAACTCGTTAAACACGAGCTTGTTCTCACTATCAAGACTTTGTCAATCAGGGATTGCTTAAGCTTTTAAGGCAGGGTTATACACTACCCAGACTTCGGTCTGCATTCAGAAAGTTTAATGAACGGCATCAAAATACAGTAGAGAGATTTGACAAGTCTGTTTCGCATATAATTATAGACATAATCCCTACGTCATAGTTTGAGTTTCTTAACTCCCATTTATATTTGGCTTCATACTTACATGTATTCTAAATTTGTGTGCTTGCCTAATAGATATTTCGGCCTCCATAATTCTGACACTCCTCCCCTTTATTAATTGTTATTTAGCTATACCATCCAAAGTCCGTCCGTCCGTCTGTCTGTCGGTCTTTGATTATATAATATATTATATATTTCATGTAATATGTAGAATGCGGTCATGTTTTTTTTTTACTCCTTGTCGCACTTTCTTTACTGCTCTGCTTTCATGATAATGTTGCTGTTTCTATTCTTATTCTGTTAATATTTTTTCTCCTTTGCTCTTTCGTCACTATAGCAATGACATATTCTTATGGTGACATATGCTTCTTTTTAAACAGTGGAAAGAGTTGTTATACACCGGAATGACACGGAAGCATCGAGGCGGGTGACACATGTGTAGCAGGAAACGCTTACCATATAGCCTCTAGTTGTTTAAATAGAAGTTCCAGTTGTTCCCTTTTTTAGTTAAAAAATGTATATTTGGTAATTTTTTCTCTGTGTTTGTCTCATGTTTTTCCCTTTGCTGCCCATGTCCATGGACTTATGGCTTTTGAATACCGTCTTTGTTTTTCGTAATTACTACTTTAAAGTGCATATTTAAAGCGGGCATCTTATGTACCCTGATGAGATGACACACACACTTTCATAATATGCACTTATTGGTTGATATTTAGGTATACCTCTTGATATGTTTGTTGGACTAAACCTCCCCCCTTCCCCCTTGAAAAGTTCCAGGTAAACTAGTCGTCGTAATATATAAGTCCACATAACGTAATAGAAAAACCACAGAACGTAATGTTATAACCACAGAACGTTATGGTATTACCACAAAACGTAATGGTGTTGTATTACCACAGAACGGAATGACAAAACCACAGAACGTTATGCAATAACCACAAAACGTGATGAAAATACCACATTATAACAGCAACACATAGCGTAATGTAACAACCAAAGAACGCAATAAACGATCACTACATAAGTCATCTCCGACGTTCCATAATATGATGATTCGTGTTAATGCCTTCAGCCTGTTCTATAATTGTGCAGTATTACACCCAAGGCAAACCTTTATTTTTAAAAATTGAAATTCAAGTGATTTGCACATATTTACCTGTGCATAACTAACACAACGTTTTACTTGAACATGTTCTTGGGTTGCTTTGACAGACCGAATTCCCATGTAAGCTCAGTATTTAATTCGTCCAATGAACGGCTGAAGCCTTGACTAATTTCAGACATTTTCAGTGAGTTTGCATTGATGTTTGATAACACAATCCTTAGTCGCAATTTTCTGCCTGATTCAGATGAGGGGGTTTCGATGTGTTTTCATATTACACTTTTTGCGTGCGTCTCGGTTTGCAAGTTTGTAGCATGAAAATGAACACCTGATTCTAGCTGTTAATACAAGTTTATGATGTGTTCTCTTGAGTTCAACATTTACATGTTTTTGTACATTTTCTCCGTTGCTCTTTAGTTTGTACAGTAGGAAAGTGTGTTAGTTTTAAATCCTCCTAGGCAACACACAAGAGGGCTTTTGCTATACCAGTCCGTTTGAATGACCGTCTGTTGTAAACTTTCTCATGTTTCGACTTCTGAAAATATAAAAAAAACAATTGTTTGGGTTTGGTTTATGTCCTTTACAAGCCTTTGGGGACTTATCACTAGCTTAAATACCAACGCTACAGTGACCCTAATTGTAACGTTAAGTAGTAAATTGAAAAACCAAGACAATATTCGAAAGCCGTAAGTCCATGGACATTGGCAAACAATAAGAAAACGTTGGAGGCTCACTATAAAAATGGAAACATCACGCACTTCTATTAAAAAATTAGAAGCGAAACTAGGTGCTTGCGATATTGTAAGCGATTCCTGCTACACATATTAGGTTTTACATGATGAAGTATTTGATGACATTAAAAGAGAGATGCAAATACAGCATCAGATGAATTTGAAGCCCTCGTTGAAAAATAATCTATAACAACAACGACCCTGTCCGTACAAGCATACACATGGCAAATACATGTTATCCCAGCATGCCAGTTGAGTTGTCACTGTTTACGCAACAAGAACAACTCCCCAAGCTCTAGATTAGTCCTGGTCGCAGATAGCATTAATATACAGAAATACACTGATGACAATGAAAACGTAAACGCACGTAAAAAAACACATGGCCATCAACAATTACCTAAAACCTTTTAGCTATGTGTCGGTGAAAAAGGGGCATTAGTAATATTTTTATAGGTGGCATATTTCAGATTGTATTTTTGTATTAAACATTTTTGAGCTCGATATACAACTGTCAAAATTCCTGTTGGCAATAAGGCAAAGAGATGGCCGAGAAAACGAGCCTGGAAGTTCAAGAATTATGCTTCGAAGTATTGAAAGGTATATGAAAAGGCATAACTATTGAAGGAGTATCATGCTTGCTTATGACTTTACTACGACACGAAACGTGTTGCAATATAAACAAAAAGAAATGAAAACAAACCTAGGAAATAAACCTAAATCAGTTGATGTTGTAATGGAAAGAAAACCTCGACTTTTCATATCAAAAGGGTCAGCTAAGCTTGATAAATCAACCCAGTTGGATAAACACTTAGTGATTGATTAACACCCTACACTTTGGCATGAGGGGAAGGATAACATAACACAGAACAGTGTGAAGGGGCGATGTAAGTTTGTTTTGTGACGATGACTTGGAATTAAAATACTTAGAATATACAGAGCATCAGACTAAAGCACATACTGCTGCAGGTATTACAAATACAAGGAACAGTAAATCCAGAAGGTATGTCACAAAGGATGAAAAAAGATGCCCAGTAAAAGCCTAAAAGTTTTATTTTAATCAACGCCCTGCTGACTTCAGTCAATTACATCACCATTCTACTTGGCAACCGTAATCCACACAAACAATTCCAATTTAAATGAGCAATAGTTTTTACACCAACCGATAGGCAGAAATAAACTAAATGCCTTAATGAAAACTATGGCAACAAAGCTGACTTCCCTGATCTTGAGTTCAAATGAGTGACGAACATCATTGTGCGAAAGCATCTGAGCCAGAAAGATACGCAAGCAATCATGCCTCAAAGATATTTGATACTTGACACCCCTTCCCCCGTCCCGAACCCCAGATCTAGCTTCGTAAGCAGCTGTCATTAATGAACACTATAGAGGACATCACATGTCACCAATCCTGTCTAATGCTACCACGAGTACGTTAAAGCTAAAGTGAAACCAGTGCCTCAACATCACGATCATGTGACATAAACGAGCGTGCCACCACATTTCTGAGTCATTCAAGATCCAGCAACAAGGAAGTTCACCAGCCAGCTAATGCCATTGGCTCTATTTCCATGGATCTTACATTCATGGGGGTACTTTTTCAATCAACATTAAAATACAGTATTGTGCCAAGAAAAGGAAACACGCCGATAATGATTCAAACATCGCCCCCCTTTTTGAGGACCCCAGGCCAGTTGATTCGACTTGCAACTTCATCCAATATGGCGGCCATGGCTTTTATATTGACTGAGACATTCAGGTTGCATTTTGGTATACATTTCAACTTTTTGTCATAAACTTTTTGTCATATTTTCACGAAACATGATGAAGATGTTCCTTGCAAGACCCCTTTCAAATTTGTGTTCGACGTTGACCAACGCTATCCAATATGGTCACCAAGCTTCTTGTTGATTGAACCATTTTTAGGTTTTTGTCATTAACTATTGGTCTTATCTTCTGGAAATTTCATATTTGTATATTGACAGTGCCGAACTCCATCCAATAAGGCCGCCATGGGTTCTGATTAAATTATCAATTTTATACTTCCTGCAATGAACCGTTGTCAGATTTTAACAAAACTTGACAGAGGTGTTCCTTCCATGGTTCCATTTTAGATTTATGTATACATGTACATCATATGGCGGTCATGGCTTCTGATAGACTGAAGCATTGTCGACCTCTTCCCAAGCACAGATTTTCATGACATTTCATGTAGATATTCCTTGCAAGGCCCCTTTGAGATGGGCGTCATACGTTCTGATTGCCCGAGACATTTTCTACTTCTTATAGGGAACTGTTGATCAGATTTTCACAAAAATGCATCTATGTACCTTGCGTGGTCCCCTTTCTGATTCGTATCTATTTTGCCGAACTCCATTCAATATGGCGGCATAGCTTCGGATTGACCTTTTTAACATTTTGAAAAGGACCGCTGGTATGATTTTTCAGAAACCACGTAATAGATGTTCCTTCCTTTCTCCCCTCTAAGATTTGTGTCTACCAAGTTTGGGTGAAATAAGTCTGGTTGTTTTGGAAGTCAAAAATTTGCTATAGTGTTGCACTTTGACCCCAAAACTATTAACCTATTGTTGACCCTGAAGTCACGCCTTGAACATACTTTGTTCTCTATGCACTAAAGTTACTACTTATCAAAACACTAAGCTCTAGGCCTTCTAGTTTATTAGAAGATTTTTTAAAGTCTTGTCTAATTGTCCACCTCTTGGCCCATCTGGTGGCACCCCCTGGAAGCCGAGCCCCTTCATTTGAACAAACATGAACTCCCTTACTCTATGGATGCCTTCTACCAAGTTTGGGTGAAATAAGTCCAGTTATTTAAGACAAAAAGTCAAAAATGTGAAAAGTAAACATATTTGCTATAGTGTTGAACTTTTACCCCAAAACGCATGGTCTATTTTTACCCCAGGGTCACGCTTTGAACAAACTCGATTCTCCATACCTCAAAGTTACTACATACCAAATTATTAAGCTCAAGGCCTTTTAGTTTATTAGAAGATTTTTGAAGTTTTGTCAAATTTTCCCCTTTCAAATCTGAATCCGTTCCCAGAGGGATACTTCTTACCGAGATTGGATGAAATTGATCCAATGGTTTAGGAGAAGAAGTCGATAATGTGAAAAGTTTACGACGGACGACAGACGGGATTTGTATTAGAAAAGTCCAGCTAAAACCATAGACATTTTCTAAAACCGTAAGTCCATGTACAATGACCAACAAAAGGAAAACGTGTGACGAAAACAGAAAAAATAACCAAATTTACATTCATTAACCAAAAAAGGAAACATCACGATCGTCTCTAAAAAAAAATAAAAGCGAATACCAGGTGCTTGTGATATGGTAAACGACGACAGGGGAGATAGAACAATAACGTCATTATTTACAAACCTAGTGAACGACGACAGGGGGTCATTATCAAAAGTTTGACGTCTGGTATGATTCTCTTTCACAGAAGACCGGCGCGGTGGCCGAGTGGTTAGCATGTTCGCCTCGTGTCGGTGCACTCGTGAAGAGAATCTGCGATCGCTGGTTCGAATCCTGGTGGCGCCATATCCCAAGACGTTAAAATTTGGCACTCCTCTCGCTCCCTGCTTAACACGCAACATTAATGCGAAGGAAAAGGACTGGTCGGCTCGGTGTCACTATAATGTGACAGAGTGACTTAGCATGCCAATGTGTCTGCGATGTGATATTTTAGTGAGACAGCACTATAAAGTCGCCATAAGTGCGCACTGTCGGAAGCAGACACCGTCTCGATATGACCTTAATTGAGTTAAAGGGACGCTAAACCCCAATAAAACAAAACAAACCTTTCACAGAAGATTTTCATTACATACTTATAGTAACTTTTTAAAAGACTTGGAATGATAATTTCATCCTATGATGTACCCTTAAATAGATAAACTTGAACTCACTTTAAATATTAAACTTTTTTTTCTGACACACAATTGTGAATACATTAAATGAAACACTAAAACAAATGCGAATTCATACACAAAAAGTCATGATATATTTACCAGGGCTCGGGTTCAGTCAACCGCCTGTTTATACACCCTGTCAAAAAGCGGTATATATATATATATATATATATATATACATTATTGTTGAAGTTCAAAAGAACCAAATATTCAATACTTGAATATTATGCCAAACAGTTGAATGATCAGAACGCTACTTAACGCAGTTATCACACCAGTTTTGACATCGTCCCTTTTTGGTGCTGTTGTTGGCGGTATCTTTGTTATCGGTAGTACAATTGGTGGTAGTAGTGGTGGTGGTCCATAATTTGTTGAAAACGTAATGCATATACAACAAACTAATAACAGCATCATCACATTAACGAGAGTGGACCTGCAACAAACACAGAGAGCCAATAAAGTATGTAATGCGTATTTAAAGTCTCATTTGTAAACACGCTAATGCATAAAGACATTGCTCTCCTGGCAACAAATTCAGGGTCATTGTCTGCTGGGAGAGGCAGGGAGCAATGCCGCGCCCCCTGAAATCTTGCAATTTATCTTAAAAGTTGCCGGCAAATATATGTGTGTGGTAGACAAAAAGTTTACCCCTCACCGGTTTTCTCCAGGCTACGGTAATGAAATTTATCAAAATAGATTAAAGTTATGAAAAATATGTTTTACAGGATACTTTGATGAAAGTTGTAGTCGATAAAATAACCATATATGCCGAAAGCTGCATATAATCTTGTTTCTGTCTTATAAACTTGCAAAATTGCAGTTTTGGTCTTGTCCTTACAGCACATTCTTGTATAACAACAAAAGGAAACCCAAAATCATATAGTTAATTCTATGGTTTTGAATAAACAATACAAAAAACATAAAACTCCAGTTACGCATAACTGAAGAGGGCTTGATACAGTTTTGGCATTGCTTGACTTCACCATAGAATTTCAAATGTTACAATACTCCTTTTCAAAAACACAATTGTCACACAAAGAAAAACGTTTTTGTATTAAGTATCGTTACAGGAAGGATTTCGTCCCTACGCCATTATAGTATACCATATATATACATGTATCAACCTTATAGGTATATTCCGGATTTGGTAATCGGTCTGTAATTTAGATGTACACTTCCGTTTGTCTATTCTTGTTAAACATTAAAGTAGCATGGCTGGTCTGAATCTCTAATGAGAGTTTTGTCTTTACTGAAATATCAACAGTCTTCAATATTGTAAAATGACTGTAGATTTACTCATTTTGGTATCGCACTGTCAAAAATGGGATGGCGAATGCCGAGCGGCTAAGAAAATTTAGAAAAAAATATTTCAAATACAGGAAATACTTTGATTGACACTAATCGTCATTGCTTAAGATCAACATTATATTAAATGTTGTCCTTAAATTTTGGTAGCAATTATAAAATGAAACAAAGTTTCAAAACTTGAGTCGTGTAATAATTGTATTCACGACATGTAGACATTTATAGAACCACATCAAAGCACCTCGCAGGTTAGCATAGAACTAACTTACTCGTAAAATGTAACACGTATTAGAAAGTTCGTTTAACTTTATACCAAAATTATTGTTGTAAGCCTTAGGATAAAGATACAAGTAGTTACCCTTCGTTTTATTATATAGTTTAGTGTCAGTTACTGGAGATAGGGTATGAGACTACTATAGAAACATAGGGTTTGAGACTGTTGTAGGAACAAAGAGTTTGGAAATAGTATATAAGGCTAAGCATAGAGTTTGAAACTAGTGTTCGTAAACTTAATGTATCTGTTGTCTAAACGTCTGAAGGCATTGGGTAAGTGTGAAGGATTGGGCCCAGTAAACCGGTTTAAACACACCAGGCCGGTTCTAAGTCCGTGCCCATGTTTTTGTGTTCAAGTCTCGCTGTATGTTGTTTCGTCCGAATCATATTTGAGACTCGTTAATTTTATACATGGTTTTGTTCACAACATGCGTTTGAATTGTTCCTCGTTTGTATTGGATGTGGTCAATAAAGTATTCCCCTGTATTGTTTGACATCTCGAATCCTGAGATATCAGTACGGACCCAGTGGTTTTAGACCGAGCTAACATTGAGCTTCGGGTCCTTATGGTACTATGTTGAAGACAGCGGATGAGATGGTGTGCAGTCTCGCCGGCTCGACACGTTACAAAATTGGTGGCAGCGATGGGATATAGTAAAGTCTCCCGCTCGGACTCAACTGGTCTTAGGACAATAAGCTCGACACGTTACAATAGTATAACAAAAAGAATATGTTTGCCTAAGTTCATAGTTTTAAAGCGTTGCTTTGCGTTTGGGCATGTTTTCCTTAAGCACTTGCCTTGATTGATATATTGTATTCATTTGACTGATCGTTACAAATGTCTGTTAGACCGAATTTCGTTGACATTATAACTGTTATCTACTGTTTCCGAGAAACGTCGTCATTAAGTGTCATTGACAAATGACTTCAGGGTTCTTTCAAAATAACAAAATATATTTGCGCTGTCGGCGTGCTTTATCTTCCCTATGTATCGACTTAAGAAATGAAATACAAAACAAACATGCGTGCATTGCCTGCATAGTAAATGAGAGTTAACAGAGAAAGTAAAAATATAGCATTCATATGACATTCATTTCATATGCAAGATCTTGTGAGTTTTCATTCAAATCTTTGCAGTTGTTTAGGAGGAAATGTTTGTTCAGTTGTCAGTACTCCAATCATATCGCTAAGGCATTAAAGGGACATAACTTGGCCTGGAATTTTGTCTTGGTTTTTCGATTTACTTACTTAGATTTGATTGTAAACAGTTACGCAATATTTTAACTACCTTCTTCT
>JAUMGZ010202420.1:0-12461 GCA_032359645.1 Pododesmus macrochisma | reverse complement strand
CGCTGTGTTAATGTGTCCGAGGTAATGCTCCTTTTGAGCAAAATATCCGCAATCTTGTGAATTAAGTCTGACATAATTTGTCGATGTTCACCTGGTGCATTTATCTCGCTTTCATTTATGTAACAATTATGGTTACCAAATTATATTCAAGTATGTTCCCGGTTTTCATCCCTTTCTTGGTATAGTATCTAAATATTTGACACTTTTATAGAATTGTGAGGTTTTTGTCCTTTTTACCACCGTAATAGGTAATGCACCCCTTTCTTTGGCCCTGTAGCTTTGATTTATCTAGGTCTTGTCTATTCTAAATACATAGATCCTTATTGAAAATTATAAGATTCTTTAAAACCTTAAAAGTACAAGAAATACATCTTTGTTTGTTTTTCATCTTTTTTCTTGTCCCTAGGGCACATTATTTAGTTTTGTAGTTAGATTTATTGTGACGTTTACTAATGATAGTTTTTCTTGCTATATATTCATCATACTGTGAACAAATAGGGTGTTTCAGATATTGCTTCATATGCTTTAAAATCTTTCTTAATATCTTTAATGTGTACACAATATATTGTATATTGGAGTTTACATGCAGGTTGTCTATGTTTATGTGCTATGTGTAAATAAAATCAAAGTAAGTAAAGTAAAAATAAAAATAAAAATAAAAATACATGGACCCATTCTTTAAAGCATCCATCAATAACGGTTGTTTCGGAGCTAGACCTTGATTTCGGGAAGAGGATAACTCACACAGTATTGGCTCTTTCCGCTTATACATTATATGTATTGACGGCAAGCTTCAGTTTACAATGGTGTATATAAAGACTTATTGTGAAAATAATGTAAACAGAGACGGTGTAGTTTATAAAACTAATAGAAAGTGGTCGATGAATATATATAGGATAGTCTGTTTTAAACGTTGCAGATTTCAGCATCCGGCAGAATATCCGACAGATATGAACGACACGGTGTTAGACTTAAGATTTGTCAATGGAAAAGTACCTGAGAAAGAAAGGTCTATTGTAATAACAAGTTCAAAAAGGGCAGCTGCATGTTAAACTGGCTATTATCACGATGTCATTGTCACCATGCCTTAGTAATTAGAATGATCACAACAAATTTGGTTAAACAAAGAAATACAATTAAGAGTTTATGGCTCGACGTTAGATTAGAAAGTAATGGACGAGAAACATGGTATACATATTGATATTTTCCTTAGGACTACCATCCGCAAAACGATATATACTGCTCAAGTTTATATTCTTAAAATAGTGAATACGAAAAAACTACGACGATATCTTAAAATATAAGTTCGTTTACAAGGACAAATAAAAGGAAAATATGGACGTTCCATGACACCCATATGGCACCCGTCGTGATGTTTCCTGTGTTAATTTGGTAAATGACAATATTTTACAAAGTGAACTACCAGAATCTTTTCACTGATATCGTGATGAAAGACCAAAATAGGGAAATGTTCTCTTTAAAAGACGAAAAATCTGATCAAGCGGAACACGATAGATAGAACGAGACAACGCATTTGCGACATACCGATTTTTAACATTGGAACATTATTGACATCAATTAAGCAGAAAGAATGTGCATACCTTCACAAGCAAGCAGAAGTGTCGATTACCAGCGAATGTACATACCTTCACAAGCAAGCAGAAGTGTCGATTACCAGCGAATCCTCTCAAGACGATAGTAAGAGTTACTTAACAGTTCATGTTACTATAGTGCTGTGTTATAAATAGAAAAGATGGGGGAAAATTACGAAGACCACGCGAGTCTTTTGTTCATGTCAATTTGTATATAAGTTCAAAATCAGCTTAAACACTAACACACTGTGTTTAGTACTTAAGAAACAAAGATCTATTGTATTGACAAGTTCAAAAAGGGCAGCTGCGTGTTAAACTGACCATTGGCATGCATACAATCTCTTGGTTTGTTATTGGAATGGTCACCCTTAGTTAAGCTAAACAAAGAAATAGAAAGTGATAGAAAATCAACAGGATATGAATATGGATGTTATCTTTAAGACTGCCATACTCACAATAAATTAATCAAACTTTGGATTTATTCTTAAAGTTGTAAGTACGAAAACCTAATAAGATATTTAAAAAAACGTAAGTTCATAGAAATGGGCAATTAAAAGGAAAACAAGAGCGCTTTATGCCACACATATGTCATCCGCCGTGATGTTTCTGTGTCATTTCGGTATCTCCAGTTTCAAATTTTATTCTAAAAATATATTGTTATGAAATAAAAGGCTTTGTATACACTGCCTAAAGATATTTCAACTTTGCAAACCCAAATTATTTGTTTTTAAGATTCACATTTTTGTGCTGTAACAATATATATGCACATTATTTCCTTTTAAATAGCAGTAATACCCTGTAAGATACTGGAGTTTTTTTTTAATGATAAACTTTCAAATAACTTGCGCACTAAATATAACAAGTTAGTCAGTCAATAAATTATAACATCTAAGCTTCATGTGAAATATAAACGCCTTTGAACCATTTTAGTCCATCTGGACCGAAGTTCTAAGGTGGACTTTATTCATACAAAACACGTCCTTCGTTTGACGTCCGTCGGTCGTCCGTCATTAACTTTTCACATTTTCCACCACTGGACCAATTTCATCCAAACTTGGTAGGACGTATCTTTAGGGTGAGGGGATTCTTATTTGTTCAAATGGTGAGGCTCAGTTCCCAGGGGGCGCAAATTTCGGGGCCTAAATTGGGAAAACTTGACAAAATTTCAAAAGTCTTCTTATAACCTAGAAGGCCTAAAGCTTAATGCTTTGGTATATGGTAATTTTAGGACTTGGAGAACCATTCGTTTTCAAGGCATGACCCTAGGGTCAAAAATATCCAAATGCCAAAAATTTACTTATGGGCCCATATCATCCAGACGGATGTTAAGGACCAATGGGCCTCATGTTAAAATGTAAAACAAAGGCAGTTAGTTCAGTTGCTTATTGCCTTTGGTCGCATTATACCAACATTATTTTAAAAATAGTACTTGTAACGTCCTTGCTAAATACTTGATCATCATCAAGGGGACAGAACAACGAGTGGTCTGGTCTGCCTTATCTGAATGAGTCTAATAGTCTCGAAAGGGTACTGGTGCCTGGTTAAGAAATAAGAAATGGTCTTTAATGTGGTGATATTTTAAAGTCGGTTCGAGTTTCATTTCACTACAAGCAGAAATACTAAAATAATTTAAAAGGCAGTATGTATCCATGATACTCTCTACATATTATCTCAGCTGTTGTTTGGATGTTAATCCTCAACAATTAATATTATTCATTTTGAAATGACTTTTTGGTGAAAAAACTACTTCTTGGTATGGTACAACGCCGAAATCAATTTCCTTGGCCTTAAGTGTCAAATAGGGCATGGTAGAATCAAATACATTTTTGTACATGATATGAACATGACAGGTCAACCATTTCATCTTGAAATTTAATTTATCGTATAGTTCAGCAGCAAGTACTTGCACGATAACTCATAAACGTTCCAATTTAACATTTCTTTTGTTGTTTTAGAAATGACTTTTAAATGTTTAATTTTACTGAATTTCCAAAATGAAAGATATTGTGTATCACTTTCAACAAAAATCCTTTCTGAAAATTTGACGAGTATACAAACAATTATTTTTATCTTTAAGTATCGGGGCAGGCTAAAACCAAAACGATATTTCAATATGATATAGAAGATAGTATTATTTATCTACAGTAAACATATCTAGTTGGTTAAAGGTTGTCCCGATATTAAAAAAAAAACAGCGCTGAATGTGTAAAATTCGTACAAAATTAAGGAATTTGACTGACACCTCCCCAGTTTAACACCCTGAAATAATAAAACTATGTGATATTTTATCAAATAATTATCATTTATGTAAATTATAGATCCTAATGCATAATATCCAAAACAACATGAAACGTTTCTCAGTACTTTATATTTTCGCACTAGGCACATATACGCTCTTATAGTACGTTGTCCTTTTCAACTTAGTTTGAAGGTACTCCATGTTATGCGTTTGTTATATTAAGATCGGTCAGGAAAGTTTATTTGAAAAATATAAATAATGATGGTTTTAGCCCCTCCCCCACCCTCATGTCAGGTTAAAGGTTAGTATCCCGTTAAGTTGTTTAACCACGTATTTGTATTCTTTGAAAGACCATCCTTAGTCGTTCTGTAGTGGTTAATGGCTTGCTATTTTTGTGTGTTGTAATTATAATTTGATGTTTTGTGGAGTTTTCTCCTTGCTGATTCAGATATTATTTCTAACTTTAGTCCATAGCTTATTAGCGCTGAAAATTCGATATAAGGTTTTGAGCAAAATAACGAGATCTTAGTTACTACTCCTCATAGATTGATGTTTAAACAGATTCAGCAATATCTTTTAGTTGGTTTGACGTAAGTTTTAAATACCCGTCCCAGTTTGTTAGTTCATTCTGATGGTGACTGTTTGATTAAGCTATTGTTTGTTTGTCAACAACCTTTGTTCTTTTGATCCTATTTTCTTTTCATATTAAGATTGTGCCTCTGGAACTACACCCAAAAAAACATATTAGAAACAGAGTTGGCAAGTCTTCTGTAGTACTGTTATGACGACCAAAGGCCCCCCAGTCCAATTAAGTCTAATCTTATTAAATAACATACAATGTGTATGCTATATTAAAATTACTAAACGTTTCATCTTTAACCACTTGTTATCCTCAAAAACATAGCATCGACACATTCGATTAACTACACTATTATTAAAGCAGTTCTGTTCCTTTGACAACGAACAATAACGGGTGAACAAAAAGTTGGGTTTTTCTTGTTGACATCTGCAAGGCCATGCAAGAGACATAAACAAAGTGAAGCGATCTGGTGAAGGGTATTCAATATTTAGGTGGGTGTTGTTTATGTCAGTTTGAACCTATATGTCCTTAGCTACCATATGTTGTTACCCAGTATAAATTGATTTCTATGCTCCGGAAACCATAGCTTATTTTTGCCTTAACATTTTGATGACTTGTAATCATAAGAGCTTTTCACCTCCTAAGATCGATTCCCGTCCGGGACGGCCTAGTGTGAGAAAGTTGCCAGTGACTTGCCGTAGGTCGGTGGTTTATTCGGGTACTCCTGTTTCCTTCACCAGTAAAACTGGCACGTCCGTAAATGACATTAGCTTTTGATCGGACAATAAGCCCTTAACACAAACAAAACAAAAACTATGGTGACCACGTTACATAATGTTAAAGCGTAAATGTGCTACGGTTTCCGCAACTAGACATCACTAAGAATGTCCTGTTAACAACAAATAAAAAAAAGACAACATTTTATTTTCTGTTTATTCGATAATAATACAAAATTTATATAAAGGTTAAGATTTGTTCATATCAAATTGACACGAAACATTAAAATATATGTATTGATCAATGTTGATAATTCGATATGCATCCATTCTAGTCAAATTTATCTTATATTTGGTATTTGTACACAGTCGATGTTTATCCATGCGATTAACGATGTTTATTGATAAGAACACACACACACACACACACACACACACACACACACATTTCATTTTCTATATAATTGAACATATTAAAAATATATAGACGCAATGTAAAAAAAAAATATGAAATTATCATGAGTCTAATTGGAATGAAAAGTAAAACTGAATACAAGCTTTAAATAAACTCTGTGGGGATTTCATTTTCTATTTACACTTACACCTGTAACAAACCGTTATATTTATCACACGCGACGAAGTCTATACAGCGTATGTGATCACGTACTTGCATAGTTTTTACATGCTATACATGCATCATACAATAGTTTCTGTACATATGATATGAACAATATTTTATCACATTTTTGCAGTAATCATTATCAACGCATATATCCTAACTTTTTTGAGTTTGGAATTCTTAGTATCCAATTATTGCACAACCGAGCACCATTGTCTAACAATGCATTACACACCCTTTAAAAATACACAGTAATTTCTGGTTTCCCTTTAGGTTTCTGTTTGCTATTCATCTGTAATGTCTCCTGAAACAAAAAAAAAATAAAAATCAGTCATACTATTTTCGAAATATAAAGAAAAACGAAAGAACATTTTCTAAGAACGTCACATACATTAATGAAATGAATTATATTTTTTTACACGAATGTCAGTTTTATTTTCTGAAACTGTGGCCGATATAGAACACTCCATAAGAAACACGAAATGGACATTTAATCCCATCCAAAAAATATAAAAAGTTGTCACGGTATGCTTAATTTTCTTTAATGTATATTTTATGGTTATTAAGAAAAAAATTGAGGAATTGAAGTACATGTACAGCGTATTTTTCCTTCTAAATCTCATGTAAGATTACTTTAACTCATATTCCTTACCTCCGAATCATATGAGCTTATTCGGTCGTTGCTGTCCCACGACATATTGTTATCTACTCGAGATGCAGCAGGATTGTTTTTCCCGCCAATTTTCATAAGTCCTTTATTACTGTCACCCGTACTGTCACTATGGTTACTCTCACCACTACTACTCCCTTCCGGGGCATGGAAAGTTTTAAGAACACCGTTTTGATAGGCTCTCCTCTCCTCGTAATTATTGAAAGAATTTCCATAAGGAATGACAGCTGTATCCAAGCGAATCTCACCACTGCCATCGTGTGAATTTGCAAATGCATATTTCATTCTGTTATCCGATAATGGATTATCTTGTATGCTTGTTGGGCCATCTATATCGGAAGTTTCCTCTAATTCCCCATCAAATTTTAAATCTAAATCGAGTCTTGAAGGATCGGGTGACGGATCGCCTGGTTTGTATGTTAACCCTTTTGGAGCCAATCCTTTGTGTACCCTGGCTTTGTTCAAATGTTCCTCTGTGTACAAACGCCTGTTTAAATCAAAATTAAACTTTACTTTTTAAACATAAACATATAATGATATTTAAGAACTGATAACCCCAAACAAGCAACTTGATGACTGGAAGAGAGGTTGAGATATCGGTTTATGAGAGGTCTCTTCAAGGGAGGTTGGCAGAGCATATGTAACGGACAATATGACAACATGGATCAAGCGATGACTATGTAAAAGTATATCCTTAAGAAAAGGCTGTAGTTTAACTCATATGATTTGGCAAGAAAAAAAGTGAAAGAAAAATATCTTTAAAGAGCCACGAAACAGAGAAAATTGCGAGGCGCGCAAATATGGGCGCTTATTTGGATCATAACGAAAATGAACACCCATTTAATGCAACAATAAAATAATATTTTGCGCATCTAAAACGTTTGAAATGTCAATAAGAAAGATGCATGTATATCATTTAGATACCCATAGATACAGTAGTGTTCGATTAACCAAACAATACACAATTAAACAACTGCTTACGTGCGGATGATGTAGACAATAAGTATGACAATGATGATGAGCAGGACCGCCGCTACAGCTCCAAATATTATTGCAAGGGTGTCGTCACCCGCCATTGCAACCACTTCAGGACTAGGTGTCGGTAGAGATGAAAACTTAACAGTTACTAAGGCAACAGTTGCTCGAGGCGGCTTCCCATTGTCTGAGACACCAACGACCAACACATACTGATCTTCAGTCAAAACTTCCTCTTGACCAATAATGCTGATGACACCCGCCGAATTGACCGCAAACAACCTGTGGATGAAACACGATTAAACTTAAGGTATTACGTAGAATCTGTTTTGATTAAATAATATAACTTCCTTGATAGTACTCTTGTCGAGTTAATATTTAATTTTACGATTTGTTTATATTTGGGTTGAAATACTATACACCACCAGTTTAACTACACCTTTTCTTATTGAAAAGTCTTCCTTGTTTAGTCGTGTGGTGGTGGTGATCTTAAATCAAATAGTTTTGTGACGTACACTCGTGTCTTAATGGTTTTGTCTTTTGAAGGGATGTTGCATTATAATATATTTTGGCTGAAATTAACTAAAAATGAACTTCATTGTTGATTCTATTCAAACGTTACAAAAACATTTAATGTGTAATGAGTTTTAACTTTACATTGAAACGATTTGGTTCATTTTGGTGGTGACTTTTTGATGAAGCTATTGTTTGTTTGTCAATAAATTTTGTTCTGTTGATCCTATTTCTTCTTGTTTTGTATTCTTAACTTTTGCAAACGTTTAGTGCCGAAACACCAGCAAATCATCTCATACGAAATTGAAACGATTCAGAAACCTTTGACTAACTTTAAACCATTTCCGTTTTCATCGTATCTGTAATTCTAAGTCACTAAGTGGACTTGGCACATCATATGATAAATGAATTGGTGTTTACTTTGTCCTGTATACATCATATTAAACAATGAATAAGGGTTTACTTTGTCCTGTATATATCATATTAAACAATGAATTAGGGTTTACTTTGTCCTGTATATATCATATTAAACAATTAATAGGGGTTTACTTTGTCCTGTATATATCATATTAAACAATGAATTAGGGTTTACTTTGTCCTGTATATATCATATTTAACAATGAATAAGGTTTTACTTTGTCCTGTATATATCATATTAAACAATGAATTGGTGTTTACTTTGTCCTGTATACATCATATTAAACAATTAATTAGGGTTTACTTTGTCACGTATACATCAAATTAAACAATGAATTGGTGTTTACTTTGTCCTGTATACATCATAATAAACAACGAATTGGTGTTTACTTTGTCCTGTATACATCAAATTAAACAATGAATTGGTGTTTACTTTGTCCTGTATACATCATATTAAACAACGAATTGGTGTTTACTTTGTCACGTATACATCATATTAAACAATGAATTGGGGTTTACCTTGTCCTGTATATATCATATTAAACAACGAATTAGGGTTTATCTTGTCCTGTATATGATAATTTGTTAACACGCCTGTTCAGAGTAACAGCAGCATAAACTTCAACAAATAACAGTTTAATACTTATATTTCATTTATGTTTTTTCCACAACAAAGTAATTGAAATTGAAATTGAAATTCGCAGCCGTTAATGTCCTTATCGGAACAGCCATCGGAAATAACTAGTGTAAACACGTTTCCATAGCAACAAACGAGTACTTGGAGGAAATAACAAAAACAGATAACGTTTTTATGTATATGTAATATGCTTCATAAAAACTGTCTTAAACATGTTGATTAACAACTTTGCAATTAAAAAGTAATAGCTAAAGAGAAACGCGAGCGTGTTCGCGGATGAATGACAAGTACTAAGCCACTTTTCAATATTACTTACCTCAGTTATGCTAAGATAAACGTAAAAAAATCTCCATGGTTTATAAAGAGAGATGACATTGTAAATGTAAATATATCATATTAAACAATGAATAAGGGTTAACCTTTCCTGTATACATAATTTTAAACAATTAATAGGGGTTTGTTGTCTGTATTAGTTTGCAATATTTGTATTTTTGACGTATAGAATACTAGACATCTAATGTAGATTGAAAACAAACATACTGATGCAATATGAACAAAAAAAGTTAAACTCAGATAAATATCTGCGTTGCAGTAACATATAACAATTGTGACCGTGAGTTTCGTCTTGTTAAACATTGATATAAATACTCTTTACAACAAGAGACCCATTGGGCCTTAACGTCCATCTGGTTGAAATAGGCCATTAGAGTAAATATTTGGCATTTGAATACTTTTGACCACAGGGTCTTGCCTTCAACAAACTTATTTCTCCAAGCTCTAAAATTAAATATATACCAAACCATTAAGCACTAGGCCTTTTAGTTTATTAAAGATTTTAGAAATTTTGTCAAATTTTCCCCCTATTGGCCCCCTATAGTGGCGCCCCCTGGGGGCCAACCCCCTTTATTTGAACAAATCTGAATTCCCATTTGCCTGGGATGACTTCTACAAAGTTTGGATGAAATTAGTTCAGTATTTTTGGACAAGAAGTCAAAAATGAGAATAGTTAACATATTTGCAATAGTGTTGAGCTTTGATCCCAAAACGTGTCACCTATTTTTGACCCCAGGGTCACCCCTTGAACAAACTTGGCCACCATGCCCTAAAGTTACTACACACCAAAGCATTAAGCTCTAGGCCTTCTAGTTTATTAAAGAAGATTTTTTGAAATTTTGTCAAAAGTTCCCCCTTTCAGCCCCCAAAGTGGCGCCCCTGGGGCCCGAGCCCCTTGATTTGAACAAATCTGAATTCCCTTCCCCCAGGTATGACTTTTGCCAAGTTTAGATGAAATTAGTCCAGTAGTTTGGACAAGAAGTCAAAAATGTGAATAGTTAACATATTTGCAATAGTGTTGAACTTTGAACCCAAAACGTGTAACCTATTTTTGACCCCAGAGTCAGGCCTTGAACAAACTTGGTTCTCCATGCCCTTAAGTCACTACATAACAAAACATTAAGCTCTAGTCCTTTTAGTTTATTAGAAGAAGATTTTTAAAGTTTTGACTATTTTTCCCCCTCTTGGCCCTCTTGTGGTGCCCCCTGGGGGCCAAGCCCCTTCATGTGAACAAATCTGAATCCCCTTCCCCTAGGGATACTTCTAACCAAGTTTGGATGAAATTGGTCCAGTGGTTAAGGAGAAAAAGTCGAAAATGTGGAAAGTTTACGACAGACGGATGGACGACGGACGGGATTTGTATGAGAAAAGTCCACCTTGGACCTTTGGTCCAGATGGACTAAAAAGTAAAAAAAAATCAAACTGAATTAAAAACAAAGTACAACAATATTAATGGTGAATAAAGTAGAAAACATAGGTGACAGTGACCTAAGTTAAATATTTGTGTTTAGTACTTCTTAAAACAAACCAGTAATATTAAGTTGTTTGGCTGTAGAACTCGTAGTTCCTGGTACACAGATTTAATCATATATCTATTAAACCAAGGATCTTAAATTAAATCCTTGAGTTGACAAATCTAGGTTACTAAAGGTCAAGGCAATCTACTCTGATTGTGTTTTTATATAGAACACATGTACACTACAAGGTGAAACCTCAGAAGAAGGGATTGAAGTTGTAAATCTATGGGATTTATCCTTCCTTGTTAATAAGTTGATCAAAATGTCTAAATAATAATTTAAACGCAATCAATTAACACGACTAAGTGAAAAATCTAGGATGTAGAAGGTTAAAGCGACCTACTTTTAATTTTGTTCGTAGAACACAAGAAGTCTATATGCAGTTCTATGTAGTTAGAAGCAGTGCCTCCAAATCTTTCATATATATTACAACCTGTCTTCTCTAGATCTCCACATGTCAAGCCTGCATTACATAAAGTTAACGCTGTAAAAGATAATAAATAATATAAATATAGCAATAGTGTACAATTCATTCAAATCTTAACATAAAGTGGTTGTACGAAAAAGATTCTACATTATATAAGTAAATTGGTATGAGCATTTGAGATACATGTACATTACCTATATTTTTGATGAAGTATCTAAATGTTATTTATTACATTAATAACAACTGCACCATTATTTCTACGGTTATTTAAACTAATTATATATAATATGGTTGCTATATATATATATATTGTCTTGAAATTATGTGCAAATTACTACAAATGTGATATTTTTGAAAGAGACCTTATAAAACTACATATTTATTTCTGTGATGAGTACGTAAATGAACATCATCCAAGTATCAAGCGTTGGTTTACATAAATACAAACTACCAGAAAACATTATCTTGTTTAAAATACAGACATGTTTGTTTGCTTTATTGGGGTCAAACATCCTTTCAAAATGAATCTACTTGTACTGTTGTACATGTATATATATATATATATCATGTATATATGAAGCCAGTGCCTGCTTTTGACAGTGCATATATATTACTGATCTAACTTAATAGTACTGTTTCACTGAAATATCACGCCGCAGACCCATTGGCATTATACTTCATGCTGTCACATTATCCTGACACTGAGTCAACCAGTCCTTCTCATAACCTGTAGGCTGTATGCCGAGTGCCTAGCAAGGAGGGAGAAGATTACCTATTTCTAACATCTTGGGTGTGACAAGACAAGAGATCAATCCAATGACCTACATTATGTACCACAAACAAATTGAAGGCTTAATAAAGATCAGATTGAATTACCACAAATGTAAGATGGTAATTTGCAGAAAAGCTTAAGAAAGTAAAAATAGTAATAAGAAACAATTTTCGGAAATTGATGCCTACATTACAATGTCATAATTATCTCCCCTGATATCAATATATTATGTATTATATATATATATATGCAGTGTATATGACATCACAGTTGTCAAAGTGATAATATTTAAATACATATAAATTAGTGGTGTAACGATACACCGATGCATCGGTGAATCGTATCGTGAAGCTCTGCATCGGTACATCGCGGGCCCAGTCTATGTATCGCGATACTTGGTTTTCTCCCTTTGGCGCCCGTAAAATCACGACTCCCCGCATATCAACAATGGCGG
>JAUMGZ010202387.1:0-12462 GCA_032359645.1 Pododesmus macrochisma | reverse complement strand
ATAGGTGCAGTTCAATTGAAGATAAGCACAGTTAAATATTGAAGATAGGCACAGTTCAATAATAAAGATAGTCACAGTTCAATATTAAAGATAGGCTCAGTTCAATTGAAGATAGGCACAGTTCAATATTGAAGATAGGTGCAGTTCAATTGAAGATAGGCACAGTTCAATTGAAGATGTGCAGTTCAATTGAAGATAGGCACATTTTAATATTGAAGATAGGCACAGTTCAATATTAAAGATAGGCACAGTTCAATATTGAAGATAGGCACAGTTCAATTGAAGATAGGCACAGTTCAATTGAAGATAGGCACAGTTCAATTGAAGATAGGCACAGTTCAATTGAAAATAGGCATACTGCTATTGAACTTATTCTACATTCAATTGACCCTAGATTTAATTCATTTAAAGATAGGTTCATTTCAATTGAGGATAGGTTAAATTGAAGGTATGCTCCCTTATTTGAACTCAGATAAGTGTGTAAAGAATTAAATATATATTTTAATTTGGCTTTCAATGTATCACTGAATAGAATTGCGTAACTGAAACCATTCGAAATAATCCTTCACTCAATGATGGGCTCCAGTTGAAAGCTCCATATATCGAGAAGGCTGGGTCCTGATATATGTCCTTCTTGATGTTAGTTGGACTTTGCATTGTTTGTTATTTCTGAGCTCACACTGATGTAATAGTAGTCACTAAAGCCAGCGTTCCCCTAACCCCGAACTGGGTGAGTGTTTGCTCTCAAGTTGTCCCGCTTTTGTTTTGTTTATATATACCTGGCAGTTTTATGTTGACTCGTTTGCTGCTGTTACATGTACCTCTGCGAGCACACTGATTGTTCACAAATGTCATTATGTATATACTTAACTGTGTGACCGTGCATTAGCTTTATGCTGCTTGGCTATGTCCAATTTTCGTGTTTCCACTTACCTTTTGTAAATATGTTTTACTCGTTTAGATTTTTATAGATAATTGATTTGGGCAGTTGGTTGTTGAGATGATTGACAGCGCGATGAGGTATTTTTATCAAATTTTTAAATGTATGTTCATACTTAAGACTTCTTGTATCATGCGGGAAGTGGGAAGGTTGAGGCCTCATTTACAGGTTTAACAACACCGCATGGTTTCGAGCTGGGTGACCGTCCCAAGTCAGTCCACATGGATGGGGCTTGTTGTGACGTAAATATATTTCGTTTTATTCTAGTGCTGAACTGTTTGATGCGGCTGTTTTAGGTTTTCCAATGTCTCTCGTTCTGTAAAATTGATTCCGCCCATCCTGTTTTTCACTCATGCTTACGAAAACGATATCAAAAATAAAACCGCCACCCACTTACTACTTTGTAGGCAATTCAAGATGTCACATTTTTACAAATAATGTCTTTCCTATAGAAACTTTCTTGACTTTATTGGTATTTAGCTATAGTGTAGTTGATATAGGGTCACTTACACGTTATATATATGTACATGTACATATGTAGATATACCATTTCATAAATAAATTTTTGATTGATTTACTGCTTATCGACTATAAGCCAATGCATATTTCTTATCCTTTCATTTGGTTTTTCTGCTTTTGTTTCTTTTGTTACGATTTCGGTCAACTTCTCTGGAAGTGAGGTTAAGCCCTAATTAAGAAAACAAACTTCTGGTTGGAGTTCGATTAGTTGGCGCCGTTTTTTATAAGCAGCATTTAGTACATTATATTATCGTAAACTGGAACTCCTCTAGATTTATCATAACATGATCGAGGCGTGAAACTTTGCAAATTGTGTTTCCGGTGTCAACATGTTGCCACGTTCTCTAAGACGAAAGCGTTGTAGTTGGAAATTATTGGTTATTGCAGCTTTATTTTCACTTGGCATATTTGCATATTACAATTATGACAATCAGTTCATGACTACAAAAGATGATTTCATAGAAATGAGACGGAAACGTTTCGATGATTATCAGAAATCTGAATTGAAACGGACAGGTCCAGGTGAACATGGTGTTCCTGTGACTCTTCGGGGAGACGAGAAAACATTAGCAGAATCTTTGTTTAAAAAAGAAGCATTCAACATAATTGCCAGCGATAAAATATCACTAGAAAGAGCCGTAAAAGACGTTAGGGATGAAAGGTAAGCAACTGCTTCAATATTCAGTTCTATTACAGGTTCGCAAAGGGTCTGTTTGCCCACTTTTTATATACCTATAAAACATGTAAATCTACAATTATAAATTTAAACACTGGTAGTTGTGGGCGTCAGGTAATTAACAAAGGTGTGAACTCCCCCACACCTTCAAGGGTGTGTTACCTGAGGCCGAGGCTATATACACGATGGCTGTGTATATAGCCAAAACGGCTCAAATGGCTATACATGTATATAACACAATCGTTAATTATACAGTCATTGGTAATAAGACCATTTGGAAGATAAAGCATGAAAGATAATACTGTTTAGTTAAAATATACTAAAAACCTTGTCTAAGTGTTTTAATGGAACTTTGTGTGTCAGCTTGGCTCAGGTAATGAACGGACTGCAGCTCTTACCGTGCAAAAAAGTATACGTAACCGGCAGCCACTTAGGATTTTTTTCAGTGATTTACAAGACTATCTTTGATCTTTTACATCTTTTTATTATTGTTATTTAAATATATATATGAAAATTGTATTTCTATTATAAAAATTCATTACCTTGCTGAAAATTCCTGCCTAAAGTATAAATTAAAATTGTAAAATGGCCAACTTTTCATCAGAAATTATAAAGACTGAGACAAATATTTAATTTCTTTTTACGTTTCTGATAAAGATAAAAATATGTATATCAAAGTTAGTGTTGGGAATCACTTCAAATTTCATGATTGATCATCACTTTTTAAAAAACGATCGATCATCGTCTAATGATCGACTATTTTGTATGTATTTAATAAGATAAATGGCTTAAAGGTAAATGTAGGAGAAATGTATTGTTTTCTATAAAATCTATATTTGTGACAGTCAGTTTTCACTAGAAACCATTTAAACCATACCCCTGAACTTCATTTTCACTTATCTTTTGATTTAATTGGTTTACTTTCTACTAAATATAAACATTATTAATGAGTTATATTAAAAATATGTATTTCTTAAAAATGTTTGAGTGCTTTGTTTAATTATTTATAAATAATAGTTTCACTTTCAACTTCCAATATCGTAATATGGAGACAAGGGTTTCTTATGTGTCATTTTATTCAGGAACAACCAAGTTGCTTTCCACATGTCAAGAAGTGAACGATAAAATTACGAAATTAAAAAACAAACTGTTAAAACTTTACACAGCGTCAATAAATTGTCCGATCATCCCGTGAAGTTCCCATGTTAGGCACTTCTTTTGAATGTTAGTCCAACTTGGACATGGAGTATGTTTGTTGCAAATGAAACGGCTTTAAATACAAGTTTATATATAATTTAACAGCGAGAAGAACAAATCGTTATCCACCTTTGCTAAGATCAAAACTAACGTGCACAGTGATTGGCTGAGTGTTGTGCATTAAGCCAATCAGACACCGTTTTACATTCTGTAGAATTTGTTTACAAATATCAAATTATTACAAATTTGTTTATCTAAATACGCCGCAATATGACCGAATCTTGAAATTGTCTGCATTAGTCATTTGAAATCGATTTCAGAAAACACTGATCGATTAATCGATTTTCCAAACAAAGCGAGGCGACGTTGACAAAATTGATTAATTGGAACAGCACTAATCAAAGTTGTAAACTCGTCCAAATTTTTATAATAAGATCGGCAAATGAAGATTTCTTTATTTCCTTAATTATATGTTATAGATATGTTGTTGTTAGTGCAGTAGTAGTATTAGTAATCGTCATACAGGCATGTATGGGTCGTTAAAGGCAGATTTACCTGAGCCAAAACCAGCTGACACACTAAGTCCAAAAATGCATTTAGAAAAATGAATTCCTATGCTTTATTTTCAATATGGTCTTGAAAATAGTATTTTTTATTATCAATTAACTGAATATTTAGTGATCGTGTATATACATAATGTAGCCATTTGCTGGCTTTTGACTTCACTCCCGTTACCTGAGCCTGACACTGACTATATATATATATATAGTAGATATAGCTTTATACTCTGTGACAAAGTATTAGTACATCTATATATTAGGGTTAACACTTTTACCTCTTGACCGATCGTTTCCAAACTTTGAAATTTTGAATAACGCACTTAGTATAAACTTACTACCAATTTTCAACATAACCCGTCATCCCATTTAGATTTTGACTATATATCCTACAATGTAGCCCTATACTAAATTAAAACATCCTTAAAGCTTGCAATTGATAGTTATAAAGCTTTTTCAGATTTTTCGACAGTTTTTTCCGTTAGTCTTAAAGAGTGAATTTTGGGAATTTTTTTTTTGATGATGGATAGTGCTGACATTTGATACAGAGCTTGTATTTTATTTTATACTGAAAATGTTATACATGCATGTACATGTATATATTGTCACTCTGAGTTTGTGGAATGAAAAAGGTTGTAAACACATAGATATGCAAGGCCAATTCAAGTAAAATGAATTCTTACCGACCTCTCGATCACTTCAATACCTGATTAGCAAAACACAAATGCCACTAATTAGATTGATTGTTGTTGGATTACCGGATAAATAATGAGTATATATATGTAGCTGGTTTCACTCTGGTATTACTGCTGGAAGAAACTGTTCTTGTGGATTTGTGTCAAGATCGATATCTTTAAGACTAAATGTACGATCACAATATTAATTCAATAATGAATTATTTATTCAAATACACTTTAAAATTTTGTTGTTGTTATTATCTTTTTCAGTTAAAATTAAAGTGATTAATGACACAAAATTGTATCACAAAATATACATGTATTCACATCTTTTGTTTAAAAGCTCTGGTCGATCCAGATACTAGTTTATAGGTTTTTCCATGCAAATATCACAGATGACAGGTGTCTCAGATTTTCCAGGGAATGTAAGTTATTGTAACAGTGCCTGGCAGAAATAAGCATTATCTGGGTCTGTTAATATTCGCAGTAGTGTACATTGTAGTAATGTGCTCAACTGGTGCATTAATATTGGTACAGAGAGATTCCAAATTTCAGAGTTCAGAGAGTAAATATTAGGCATAGTTCCTTCCTTATCTGTATGTATTTCACTAGTGTTTGAATTAGCATACATTGAATGTTGGATTGGCCCTAGGTCTTTCAACCCTGGTGGTTGATCTCCACAGATGAAGCGAATGGATCTCTTATAGGGTCCTCTTTATTTTTATGATCGATCTGTTTGTGTTTGTATAGGCTAGGGGTCTGAGATATTTTGACCCCCAAACTCAAGAGTGAATCTCACTAATGATATACAATTAATTTATTTACGTAGGCATTTTTCCAAATGGATTTCAAGTAGAGTGACAGAGGTTTTGATGAAGAAAGCCAAGAGTGGAGCTAAAAGCTCTACTTCAGATACTGTTTATACATGTACTGTGATAAACTCCTGATTTACTGCACAATATGTATAAACATAGTATAGTACTTAATAAAGTTCTACATGTATTTTAATGCCTGAATTCAGCAGAATATGATGTTGTTTATGTAAGCACACACACAAAATCCAACAGTTCATAACTCTGGAAGTATTAATATATGATTGCTTCTTGAAACAAATATTAGTAAATATTGGCATCAAATAGATCTTGTTTACATTCATTTTTCAACACGTTTGTGATATATCAGTGATAAACAATCTACTTTAGGCCTTTTAATGTCAAGAAAAGTTAAGACTATATTTCAAAAACGTTATCAGAAAGTTTAAATTCTGTCAACTCGACATTTTTCATGTTCTTATGTATTCAGAATCCTGGTCTTGGTCAAACAAAATTCAGAAAATGATCGAGCTTTACACTAGATAAGAAGTCAATAATGTCAAGTTTTATAAGAGCAATACAGGACTGGATTAAATACTTAGGGATAACTCTATAATAGTTCAGTTGAAATTGATTTACTACACAATGTGAGAGGTATATGGTTTTATAGATATAAATATACATGTAAGGAGTACACATTTTTTCTCAACTTGTTTTGTTACTCCATACTTGCCAAGTCTCCCTATTTAAGAAGTAGACTCCCAATTTGTGACCCTCATTTTTGACTCTTCATATCTTCAGTATTTAATAAATCTTGTTTAAATTAAATCTCAAGTCAGATTAATTCATTGCATGAAGCAACAGGAAGCATGTCAATTTAAGCTATTCTTTGCCAAATAGGGTGCATTGTAAGTACTTTTTAGACAACTTTAGATTAACTTTAAGACACATGAAATCTCCCCCATAAATGTTTTGAAAAGTTGGCAAGTATATATATACCGGTATGTTACTGTTTGAATGGGATATTGATATATGATTGACATATGTAGCAATAATGGTAATAAGAATAAATAGACTTTGTCTTCCCTTTCCCTATACATGTATATAACAGCTACCTACTGAAAATTATGGCTCTACACAAACAATTTTATTTTATTTGAATTCAGCAAGCCATATACAATTATATATATTCATTTGGTTTAATGTACATGTAACATTTTGTATGTGAACATGTTTATCAGGTATGTCATGTAACATATTATGTGTAAATTAAATAAAGTATCTGTTTATTGCAGTTTAAGTCCTACTCCTATAACATATGAGGTCCGGTTGACGTTACCTTTCATACCACGATATGATGCCAAATCAAAAAATATCTCATCGTGTTGACCTCTAACATTGTTGGAGTATTAAAGTCCTACAATTAGCATAAATTTATATTGTTTAATACACAGGTATTAGAACTATTCTAAGCTTGTAAGCTTTGAAACTAAGTTGCACATTAAAAAGCCCATAAAGCCTCTTGTTTGTTGTGGCTTGTTAAATCTGCATCAAGCTTTCAGTAATGTCAGTCTTATTGGATACATACATTACATGTATATATGGTGCATATATAAAGATTAGTAATAATATTAACATGTTGTCCTCATGGAGAGGCTACATGTTATACAGTCAATGTATCTTAAAGTTTGTGATAGGAATCCTACAGCTGTCTGTATGACTATAGCTACTACTCCCAATAATATAACACTACAAATACCCATGATGTGAATACCCCAGAGACATGTGTAACTACATAATATATACTATATACACTTTCATAGAATGACTATAAATTGTAGTACTAGTCAGTAGTGCTGTGTTTGATTTCCAATACGTTGTCTTTCTATTGATTACATTTGCTTCTAACATGTCTAATGGTTAAGAAAATTTCAACTGTTTGGTACTATCACACACAGTACTAATCAATATAATGAAAGTAAAAGTAAACATGTATATACTGTTTAATTAAAGCTGACATACAAACTCTTATTAATAACAACAAAACTCAAAAGAGGATGCCTAGTGATATGAAGTTACAAGTTATGTTTCTCACAAGACACCACCATTTATAACAATTTTTTTTTTTTTTTGTAGGTAAATTGTACTGAAAAATTTTCCAACCTTTTCCGTCTTATTGGAATACACATTTTGTTTGTTTATTGGTTTATTTGAACATTTGGACCAATGGTCCATGGTGGACTTTTCTCAGACAAATCCCATCCGAGGGGGTGCCACTAGGGGACCAAAAGGGGGATCACTTTCAAAAATCTTATAAATTAGAAGGCCTAGTGCTTAATGCTTTGATATGTAGTAACTTAATTTAAGGGTATGGTTTGTTCAAGGTGTGACCCAGGGGTCGAAAGTATTCAAATGCAAATTTTTTTTTTTTATTTTAGGCCTATTTCAAACAGATGGACATTAAGGCCCGATGGGCCTCTTGTTTAGAATTGATCATCATTCTCACAGTCTTTCACTGTTAAATAGATGTAACCTAGAATCAGAAAATTATAACTGACTCTGCCAGGCTTCAAACCTTAAAAAGGAAGCCCTAGGTGATTAGTCAAATGCTCTACTAATTAAGGTTAAGGATTAATCCTACAGTAACATTGTTAACTGACTGAGTGGCATGCATTTACATTTACACTTTTGATCTCATTCAAGGCTAGAAAAGGGGGCCACGGTGGCCTAATGGTTAAAGTCGCCGACTTGTAATCATAAGAGCCTTTCACCTCCTAGTTTGATTCCCATCCGGAGCGTGCTAGTGTGAGAAAGTTGCCAGTGACTTGCTGTAGGTTGGTGGTTTACTCCGGGTACACCGGTTTCCTCCACCAGTAAAACTGGCACGTCCGTAAATGACCTTAGCTGTTAATTGGACAATAAGCCCTTAATACAAACAAACAAAAAAATCAAGGCTTGAAAAAATCATCTTAATTATATGGTACTGTTGAGATATATGTCCACATTTCTCCATTTTGGTGATATCAGTGTGGTGACTCATTGGTAGAGTATTCGGCTTCATGTTCTAGTAGGCGAGGGTTTAAATCAAGGCCACACCAAATATAAAATTAGGTACCTAAACTTCTCGCTCCCTGCTAAGTCCTCAACATTTCTGGATACGTAGGAGAAGGACTGGTTGGCTTGGTAAGTTGGTGTGAGGATAATTTGAGCGAGTGAAGAATCATGTCAATGTGTCTGTGATGTGATATTTCAGTGAGACAGTACTATAAAATTGCCATGATTAGTGCGCACTGTCTCAATATGACACAGACATGAGTTTAAGGAGTGTTAAACCCCAAAAAATCAAACCCTTTCATGATCAGTAATAATTTAAAAGTATGTGATATCACATTATAGAACGTTGTATAATGATACAAATTTCTAAAAACCGTACATTGTATATATATATAAATTAAGTAAGATGTAACTGATAAACAAATGTTTTTAATTTAGAAACTCACAAATCAGCTTAAGCTCATGGATGTTACAAGTTGATGTGTTTGATTATTGGATGCTTATTTTAGTTTACCACGTTTTTACTAGAATTGCATAAGATCATGAAGAAAAGTCCAGAAGGCAAAAATAATATTTATTTAAATGATTGTGCTAGGACTTATTTTAATTGCTATTTATCATCTGTTCCCTGAATTTGAGTGTTGTTCAGATCGAGTTATTGATTGGTCTTATATTTAAGACTTGTTTACGTGGCCTGCATGGGTTTATCATTTATTTACCTGATGGATTTGACCTAAGGACAATGTTTCCACATCTACTGTTTGTACAGCTCAGCAAGTGCTTATATGTATCTAGTCTTAGTGCCAATTAAGTCTCTACTATTGATTCAGTATAGAGATAGTTAATACTATTATAATATATGTGCCAGCCAGAATTACCTGTTTAATTTACTTAAGATGTATGACAACTTTAAAATTATATTGAATTGAATCCTGGCCGCAGCAAAACCTTCGACGTTAAAATTAGGCAATCTTCTTGCTCTGGGTGCTCCATGCAAAGCACTCATCATTTCTGGGTAGGATAAGGACTGGTTGGCTTGGTGTCAGTATAATGTGACTGAATGAAGTATCATGTCAACGTGTCTGCAGCGTGATATTTAAGTGAGACAAAACTATAAAAGTCGCCATAAGTGTGCACTGTCACAAGCAGACACTAGCTGTCTTGATATGACCTTTACATGAGTTTATAATGGGATTTAAAAACCCAATAAAACTAACATAGATGATCTGGAACAATTAGGAGGATTCACTATTTACCATTCAATATTACATGTAATTGTGTATGTTGAATAATAGAAATATTGTGCCAAATGTTTCAAGATAGTTTGTAGATTAATTCAATTACAACTCTGAATCTAACACTCACTGTGACTGCATAAAAATGACATGGAATTATAAAAAGATATATATATATATGAAACCATGTAAAAAATGTCAAAGTGGAGAATTAATTTTTATATTCATGTACAAGAACTGAACAAATTAACATTGAATTGGATATTTTTTAATTATAATTTTTTTAGAGGATAACTTAGGCAAGGAATTCATTTTTATACGCCCGTCTTTGACGGGTCGTTTTATGGTATACTGGTACCCTATGTCTGTCCGAACATCTGTCTGTAAACTTTTCAGTGTCTGTTCGATAACTTAAGGTTATTTTATAATATTTACCATAAAAGCTCTGAAAAATTTGATTTCCACTATTATCCGACCATTAGTAATGGAGTTATGGCCCTTTGTGAAGTTATTGGAACAGTGTTAAGTTTTCAGTGGCTGCTCCATAACTTGAATAATTATAAATTGATTAGGTTCAAACTTCATAACAAGGTTAATTTTCATGAAACCTGGATCATTTGTAATTTCCATTATTATCCGACCATAAGTAATGGAGGTTATGACCCTTTGTGAAATTATGTAAACAGTGTCAGTCTTTATTGACAGTCATTAACTTCAAACTTCATACCAAGGTTACTTATCAAAAAAGCTTGGACAAGTTCATTTTCCACTATTATCAGACCATAAGTAATGGAGTTATGGCCCCTTATGGTTCTGGTAAAAAGTTGTTTCAGATTCATATTTTGAGTAATTATCAACCAATAAATTTCAAACTTCAAAACAAGGTTAATTATTATCGTTTTATATAAACTATTATCTGACTGTAAGAAATGGACTTGATTCTGGTAAAAAATAATTGATAACAAACTTCGCAACAAAGTTTATTCCGTGAATGCTCTGAAAGTTCATTGTCAACTATTAGCAGACAGAACAGTTTTGTACGACTTTCTGACAGACACATTATGTGCCTTTTGCTGTGCTCTTGTTGGTAGTTGATATAGTATTTAAAGATAGTTGACCCAACATTAAACATTTTCACTCTTTGTTTTGTAGTAGCTTTTACAATATTTATCTTATACATGCAGTCATCAGATTTCATTAAAGCAATGGAGTTAAAAGCATGTCTTCATTAATATTGTTTAAAAAAAATAGACATCTATTAGCATGCAAGCCAGGAAACAAATGAGATTCAAAAAAACATTTTAGAAATAACTCTTAGTATATCTAATATTTATTTGAATCCCCCTCCATATGTCAAAATTAAACCAGGAAGTTATTTATAGTCTTAATAATTTTTTTAATTGAATTTTCTGTGCTATATGGGTTAGTTATGGTAGTAGATATATAAAGATGTATTGGTATGGCAATGTCAATGTAATTCTCAAATCATTATTGTTTATATAGTCAGAGTTTTAAAGTGCTATATGTATAATGGGCTGTGCTTAAATTATTTGTATATTATCATTGTAAAATCAATATGGCAAGTGTCCATGTACAGGATGTTCATGTGTTCATGTACACAGCAGCTTATATTGTTATCACCTGTAAATCAGGGATTCAGGAATACATGTACTTGAAGACTTTGAATATAATGTTGTATAATTAAGTGTAGGCAGTTTAATGAAATGAATTTTGCTTCTAATACGATGATAGTACAATAAAAACATACACACAGACTTGGAGTGTGTATGCATAACCAGGTATCTACATGTAATTAAGATTTAATGTTTTCTTGTTGGCTGCATGTTTATTATACGTATTATGTCCAAATGTTTTTGCCATTCAAGGCTTTACCTCCTACTCGATTGCTTCCAAACTTTGTAACTTTACTACAAAGATAAAATACAAGCCATATACCAAATTTCATCAGTACATGAACCTGTCTTTATTTCTCTATTTAAGACTAAAGAAAAAAAACTACAAAATATCTGAAAATGGCTATATAACTATCATTAATCAAGGATGTTTAAGTATAGGATATTTAGGCAAAATCTAAAAGGGATGATTGATTATGCTCACCTGAAAATTGGTAACAAGCTTGTACTTTAAGTGCGTTAATCAAAATTATAAAGTTTGGAAATGATCGGTCAGGATCGAGGAAAAAGTTTAAACCCATTGATGAACTAATACTTCAACACAGAGTATACGTATACTGGCACTTGTGTACATGTATAGTGTACGTATGAGTCCATACTATGATAATATTGAAGTTGATTGCAAAGAATCAGGTGATATAATTGTAAGCACTTAATGATAAAAGTATTTACATATATACATATATATATACTACAGTACTGTAACCTCATTATAAATCATTAGCTTTAGTAGTTTAACAGCCAGGATAATAATATATGCCATGTCTGCAGGGTATACAGATAGTCAACATAAAAAACTTTTAATACTCTCTACTTTTCTGTATGGAAGAAATGAATGATAATTTTGCAAACATGTGTACTTACTAAAATGATTTAAAAGTTATTGATATTCAAATCATATTTTGAAATTTTTGTACATACATGTACACTATACATGACCATGCATCATGTGTATAATGCTTTCTAAAGCTAAGTGAACAGAAACTACCTGGTCTAATCTTCACTTATCAAACCAATCCTACACCTGTTAACCTTTTATTTGAAGACACAAAATAAGAAACAAAAATAGACAAAATATATTTTTGCAAACAGCCTGTATTG
>JAUMGZ010202376.1:0-12463 GCA_032359645.1 Pododesmus macrochisma | reverse complement strand
CTTGTTGTTCTACGTCATACACATTTATTTTCATAACACATTTTAGGCATGCACAGTTTCTTTTTTCCGCTAGTATAGACAACAATAGTTGTTTTTATTAGATTTCTTCAAATTGGGGCATGGGTATCGTCAAAGGGATCCTGTCATTTCTTGCTGCTTCATCCTCCGTGTTGAGGTACTTTCTATAGTACATAGAAATAACAAGGATATAAAAGGGGTAATATTAAAGGAAAAGAACACAAGCTTCCTCAGTTTGCTGATGACACTGCCCTCATTCTGAATGGATCTGAAAAAATCTTTTATTGCGGCTATAAAAGTGTTAGAATACTTTGGTCAGATTGCTACTTTAAAATTAAACTCTGAAAAACTCAAGTTGTTTCGATAGGCAACACGATGTACAGTATTAATGGGATGCAGATATCTAAATTTAAATCTGGTTAATACAATGTAGTACATGAGATGGTGGAAGACTTCAAGTCCTCGACTCAATCATTCTGATGAAAAGTTATTATGGTGGCAGTATATAAAGGAATTCCCCAAGCGTGGCGGTGGGTGTAGAGTGAGTCAGCTTCAATGGTCCTGTGACGACCATGTGCAAGAGACTTTGAAACGGTTTCATGAAGTACTTAGTATTGTGTTATGGTATCAGTTTGGCTTGTTCTTGGGCTGGTCACCACCATCTCTAGTATTCTCTACCAACAATTCTCATTTTGAATCTATGCTAAAATAATGCCGATAAGTAATATATTCTACCCATTTTGTTTTTAATTTTTTTTTATTTTCTTACCCCATAAGTATTTTTTATAGAATGACCTGTAATAGCTTCAAAGAAGAACATGTATGTGCTATCTGCTCTCAATACTGCCATTATCAATTTCTCTACAGTTACTAGACCGGCGCGGTCGCCGGGTTGTTAGCGCGTTCGCCTCGTGTCGGTAAACTGGTGAGGAGAATCCGTGGTAGCGGGTTCGAACCCTTGTGGCGCCATACCCAAAGACGTTAAAATTGGGCACCCTTCACGCTCCCTGCTTAACGCGCAGCATTAATGAGTAAGAGAAGGACTGGTTGGGCTCGGTGTCAGTATAATGTGACAGAGTGAAGCATCATGGCAATGTGTCTGCGGTGTGATATTTCAGTGAGGCAACACTATAAAGTCGTCATACGTGGGTTAATCTACATTTACTCTATTATGTATGAAAACATGTGCATGCAGTCTCCGTGTTGTAAATGAGGCATGTTGTATAGCTAACTAACCTTACTTTTCATGTTGATGTGGTGTATTGTATAATATGTATAAATGTCATGTGCTGTTAAAATAATAAAAATAAATTTAGGTGTGTGCACAGTCAAAATAAAAACTACGATGAAGACGTGTTTCGGACAATCCAGCCCGCGTCAGCAGAGATGACGTTCTAATATGTATAAAGCTTAATGTTGTAAAAAGACAGACAGGTGGACTATTTCACTTATGCACAGAAAGGTTTTTTTGAAGTTGATAAAAACGAGATATAACAAACATGCATGTTACCTATGAGCAACACCAGAAGAATGATGTATCGTGTCCTAATGTATACATGTATGTATTATTGGCGAAGACGTTTCTGTGTCATATGTGTATAGCTTAGTTACACAAAATAAAGAACTGATTGAGGATGTTCGATATTTAACAAATAGGATCAAATATATTCTGATTGCAAAAAGTCTCAGTTATTTTTGTGTCAGGCACAAACCATCGGTAAGTACATGAATACTTGCTTGTAAAATCAAAACCCGTTTTGTTTGCGAATAGAATATTGTGTAAGGTTACGTTTATTTCAGTTTAAGTTTTTTTATTCCATGAAATTACGTTGAAAATTATGTTATTTTTCTATTGAAGAAAGGTGGCAAATTTTTCCGTTGCAACAAACTAGAGTAATATTAGTTTTAAAGCTACAATGTTATACTTAGTATATTCGAATTCTGTACCATAAATTGTTTGTGTGAAACATAATACGCCTTACCCTTTTTGTTTAAAAACAAATATTAATGAATACCTTGTCCACCTTCTCTTTAACACCAGTTGACGGTTTGGACCTGTAACACACACATGCACGCACGCACGCACGCACGCACGTACGCGCGTAGGGAAGATAACCAGAATGATGTATACATAGTCAATCAATAGCCTATGTTCTGTGTAAACAAAATGATAACACAATAAACCACAACGCTAGAAAAGGTACGGGTCATGCATATAAGCCCCAGTCTAGTGTAAATGTGAATATAAATGTTAAAAAGGTCATCGGATCAAAAGACAAAAATCAAGACGATGTTCAAAAGACTAAAGGCCATGAACATTGGCTAACAAACGAAAAAGGATGACGCGCAGTCGCACAGAAAAAAACTCACAAGAAACAATTATTTTATTAAAACGGAAGCATCATTGATTTGAATAGAAAAAGAACAGTGAAACCTTAAATGATTTTATAAATGAAAAAATTCTAAGTAAATAAAATAGAATATACATATAACGTCCAGTTTAAATATGTATATATCAAAGTCAAATTTCAGTAACTCACAAAACCTTCGGCCGACATCGCCTAGCATAGCAATGACCCGCACGTTTAACCATACGACAACAGCAACATCCCCCCAAAAAGGTTGTGCAAATGGCGTATATAAACTTACGGGTCGTAGTATACACGGTTGTGAATTCCGGTTGTGCTAACACAATTTTCAGTCAGAAATGATCTATTTTTCAAATGATATGTTTCAGTCAACTTTTGAGGAAGACTGTTCCCAGAGTTCTCAATTTCAATTGTTAATATATCTAATTTTAACTTGATTTACAATTTTGTAGAACAAGTGTATTTTTTTTAATTCAATGTATTGATTTATAAGTTGAATTTATCTTAATATATAAATCTTATTGTAATTGCTGAATTGGATAAAGAAAATAAAAGGAATATCTTCATTTATGACCTGAATTGGATCGGAAAATTTGCATTGAATAGATTTGATTATATTAAATATAAACCTGATTTGAATTGATTTGATTCTAATATACATAATTCTGATTTAGGTTGAAAACTTTCTCAGAGTTGAATTTATGACCTGAATTGGGTTGGAAAATTTTCCTTGAATTGATTTGGTTATATTATATATAAACCTGATTTAGGTTTAATTTGATTATATTATTATTAACCAGATTGTTGTTGGAAACTTTCAAGATTTGAATTGATTGAATGGAATTTATAATGAACATTGAATTATTTTATTAAGGTTGCCATATGGCCTAATTTTTGGTCGGTAACCTTCTGTTGTACATCTGAAGCCGTGGCCATATTCTGCCAAACAATAAATAATTGTTAACCTAATGTTTAGTTACTTTGGCTTTGATAATAGGATTTAATAGCTAGATTTTAACTCAAGTAAATACTATTAAATGTAAATACCATGAGTATATGGTTTTATTATAAAATGTCAAATTTCAAGTTTACACATTTTCAGTTTCAGCATAAATTGAATGGAAATACGAATTCCATAATGATATGTGTCAGCGTATTTTTTATACAAAATATTTTTTAAAACAAAATGTGATTTTATATATTCTTCTTCTTTAAAATTTACTTTCCCCCATAAAATCCTGTTATATCTTAAAAATGCTGACAACGCACATTTTTTATGTGGCAGAAAAGTTTCATAACCACAACATTTTAAGAAATTCTATCAATAAATAGTTTACGTGCTTAATTCTGACGATAGGTAAACTGTTATGTATACGTAATACCTACATACAATGATATCATATGCGTTTGAATGCAACGTAAAATTTCTATATGAATGACAGTTAGAAACTTTACTGTTGATCATAGATTTTCGCAGTTATTTCAAACGTTGATTACTAAACATTTCTTCTGTATTATTTTCCCTGAACCATTTTTATTGCATGTTCTAAGTTAACTGAGAAAAATGATATCCTTTAGGGGCCATCCATAATTATCATCCTTTTTCCAAAGTCTGCAAATAGCACGCTACCGGGGAAGGGGTTTGTTTGTCATCATTTTTTTGCACGCTTAAAATTCCGGATATCGTTACATTTCAAAATCTGATATCTGGCTCCTTTATATTTCCTATAGTGTTCTAAATCTCGTTCGCAAGAGCGTTGATGACGACCTTGTTTACATTATTTGAGAAATGGCGCAACAACTAACGTTGTTTGACACACAAAAAACAAGCGAAATAAATGTGTTTAATACAACAAACCGCGGGAAAAAATAAAGGATGATGTACACTTTTGCACGGGGGCGGGGGTTAGAGACAAGAGTGCTGTTTGCAGACTTTGGAAAAAGTATGATAATTATGGATGGCCCCTTAATAAAATTTAAAATGGTAAATTAAAAACAATTCCCATTTTAACTGCGCGTTCACCTCAACATTTGACAAGGCCATATTTATAGTATTGTTGGGGTGTGGTTTTCGTTCTTAATTAGCATATGCATTTCGTACCCCCTTTTCTGACATTTTGGGTTTTATTTTTGTAGGTCTTGTCTATTCTATATTTATTTTCTTTTAAGCGCCTGCTCATAAGGATTAGTTTTGTAGTTAGGCATGATATTATGGACGAGGTTCTCCCACACTTATAATTGTTGTTATGCCACTAGACACTAGAGGCGTAGCATTTACTTTCATAAGCAAAACGAGCCATATTGTTTGCAAGTCATGGTGCTCCAGCGATTGTATCGAGCGGTCTACCCGTGTGTTACAAGCGTATACCAGTCGAACTAATGTTCAAAGCAAATTTCGGAAACAGACTGGTTGACTTCGCGGATTCTTTTTGCACGTCCAAATGAAATGGATAAATTCCGAGAGAACTCTAAAAATCTTCAGAATCACAAATAAGCTTTATATAGAACATTTTCCTGTTCATGATTTTGTTAGTTTTCGAAATTCTCTTACTTATTCTTCCGCTGTGTGAATTAGTGATTCTCGCGCTTTCACTGCTACAAAACAAAGACGTAGTTTCTTAGCAGACAGCGATTTAAACTACAAGAAACCTATGATGCGAAGAATCAATTCGCTGCAACAAGTTGGATAAGCGTTTATATAAATATGCCAATACCGTTGGTTCTTATTCATTGCATAGCCCATTTGTCATTTATGAAACTAACAGGAATATGCAAGTAACAGGAACATATAAGTATTTAAAATAAATGGTTTGTAATACTGTCCATAAGTACTTTAATCATTAATGAGACAATATTTTTACATAAACAAAAACAACGACTGGAAAATTAAATTGCATAGTGTTAAGAAAGGCGAGTTTTTGAAAGCAACAACTAGTACTTTATTTATTGGTGGTCGTTGTATCCTCTAAAGCTATCATAGTGTATGTACTTAAAGAAAGATAACTGTTGTTTATGTGTGTTACTTGTATTATCAAAAGGCCTTTTGCAAACAAAAAATGTTTTTGCTACGCCGCTTGAGGCGTAGCATTTACTTTCATAAGCAAACGCGCCATATTGTAAGCAAACTAAAACGAAATCTGTTCATAAACAACCACCAGGGGCTCTTCACTTAACATAGGTGATGGTGAAATGCTAAAATATGGATATACTGCCAATTTTCTCAGAAACGGTGAACTTTTTGTATAGACAATGGTGAAAGTTGTTCGAAATTATGCAAGGAACATTTTGACCAAATCTCAAGGTCACAGGTTCAAAGATCAAGGTCATAGACACTTCTAAAGATTGAAAATGCACGTTATTTTTCACATTTTCAACTTAAGCTTCTCAAGAACCACTGAATGGAATTTAACCAAATTGGTTAGAAGCATCCCCCTGGGAAGCCACTGACCTCTTGTTATTTTTTTTTTAAGGATCATCATTTACATTTGCTAACACATGTGTTTTACAGATATAAATAGTACATACTACTTTCTTGATACCAGCGCTACTTTTCCTTTATTAAACAAGAGGCATATTTGGCCTTAACGGCCATCTGGATTTAATGGGCCTATATGTAAATCTTTGGCTTTTGACCGTAGGGTTATGCCTTGAAAAAAAGTTGGTTCTCGATGCCCTCGAATAACATTAAACCAAAGCACTAAGCCTTCTAGTTTTATAAGAAGATTTTGAAATTTATCAAATTTTCCCCATTTTGGCCCCTAAGTACCCTTCCCTGGGTACTGAGCCCCGTCATTTGAACAAATGTGAACCCCCTTCCACTAAGGATGATATCTACAAAGTTTGGATAAAATTAGTAAAGTAATGTTGGACAAGAAGCCGAAAATGTGAAAAGTATCATATTTGCTATATATATAGTGTTGAACTTTTACCTCAAAGTGTGTAACATTTTTGACCCGAGGATCACGACTTGAACAAACTTGGTTCCCCATGCCCTAAAGTTACTATAAACCCAGCATTAAACACTAGGCCTTCTAGTTTATTAGAAGAAGAATTTTGAAACTTTGTCAAATCGTCTCCCTTATGGACCCCATAGTGGCGCCCCCTAAGGGTCCAGCCCTTCATTTGAACAAATCTGAACCCCTTTCCCCTAGGGATACTTCTTACCAAGTTTGGATGAAATCGGTCGAGTAATTTTGGACAAGAAGTCGAAAATGTGAAAAGTTACATATTTGCTATAATAGTGTTGAACTTGGTTCTCCGTGCCCTAAAATATCTACATACCAAAACATTAAGCTCTAGGCCTTCTAATTTATTAGAAGAAGATTTTTGAAGGTTTTTCCAATACCTCCTTTTGGCCCCCTAATCGTGCCCCCTGGGGGCCGAGCCCCTTCATTTGAACAAATCTGAATCCCATTCCCCCAGGGATACTTCCTACCAAGTTTGGATGAAATTGGTCTAGAAGAAGTCAAAATTGTGAAAAGTTTACGACGGACGGACGACGGACGACGGCGGACGTGATTTGTATGAGATAAGTCCACCTTGGACCTTTGGTCCAGATAGACTAAAAAAAAACCCAAAAGAACAATATTTCAATTGCTTTAGATCTGTTTAGGAATATCCTTTTTACCTCAAATATCCAAACGTTTTCTCTTTAAACATTTCATAATTTGCATATTGTATCCAATATATGAACAGTATCAACCTTATCATATATGCGTACATTTTAATTATGGATTTGACTATTGCACAATGTATTGGGGTGGCATTTTCTAACTTTCCTTCTTTAACTTTTCAGCTAAATTTTACTAGGTGTATTCTGAGTGAATTTTCACTTTTGCGCTCATGGTAATGGCTATTTTTAGGTATATCTGAAATCTACAAGCTCCTCTCTCGGAGTTTGTTATACTGCCCTACAAAGATTTCTTTTATCGTTTGAGCGTACGTCTCAGTTATAAGGTGGTATTTTTAGCTTATTCTCTGATGCGTCTTTCAAACTGACGCGAGTAGTCTTCCTTTTCCTTTTACCCTCTGAATTTGGCATGTTTACTCGGCGGTTTATCATTATTTATAGTAAGTCTCAAGGTTTCAGTATGTGCTTTTGAATTATCCTATGGATGTTTACAAATGTGAAAAGTCCCAAGCTTGACAATGCTTAGGTCACTTTTATCATTTTTGATGCTCAAAAGAACATCATGATCCCTGAAGCACAGTTTTGAGATACACGCGTTTTATAAAATGTGTTGTGACCATGCACTAACATACCATTCCGATAAATTGTTGAAACATATCGCCATGTTATCTTAAATATTGAAAGGTATATCTTCTCCATGTTGTTGTTAAGATTGAGGGGGCGAAGTTAAAAAACATTTAACTGTTTTCTTTGCTAATTTGCGGTAGGGAGATTTTCAATTTGGATTGGGGAAACGATATTCCAAATAGTTTTGTTATCAGTATTAAACATATTTCATATAGGAAGTTTTATACCAAACAACTTCTCTGTCAAAGATCACTTAACAACACCTGAAGAGGAGTGAAGTGGGCGTACTTGATGTATTAGAGCAGATGAAAGTGTATCTTAAAATAACTTAACTTGCAAGATTATACTTTCAAAAGTACATACTTTGGACGATCTTCCATTATAAGTCTTTACAAAGTAGTGGTTAATCCTGTTCGTGGTGTACAGACATTCAAACTTCCCATTTCGTTTTGCGTAATTATTCTTTGCAGAGTTTTGATAAATAGGCTTTCACTTAAAATTTTGTTTTTCATATTGAATCCTATATTATTTTCTCAAAGAATTAACAAAAGACTCACGGCGGAACTTGGAGCGCCTGGTAGGATCACATAGGTCAGACAGGTTGAAAGGTAGAGACTAGACAAAAATCAGCACGCCTTCGGAGGGGACGCTAAACTGGCGGTCCCGTGTACAGGTATTTTAACCCCCTGACACGATAAAGATCCCCATGTAAATTTCGATAAAACAGTAGGCGGAAACGCCGCTGCATAGGTTCATTTTTCCATCTTAACTATCCAATTGTTTTGACTTCCCGTTCCTGTTGTCGCTTCTCTTCCTATCCTATCGTTTGGTTTTTCTCCTTTTGTCGTTTGTCATATATTGGTGAAATTCTCTGGAAGTGACGTTAAGCCCTTATTAAATAAATGATAATGACTGGATTCTGATGGTTCTTAAATACCAGTCTAAGGTTGAATGGTGTATGCAGGTGTACTTACAAGAAATGGTGGACTGGGAGTTGATCTTTGCATAACACATTGGTCATCAGGTCATCCGTGTCCACATATTTCATAGGTCATTCTGAAAAAAAACCAATGTCGTGCAGTTTTAGATGGCCAAAGCAAAGAAAAGTGCAACTCAAAAGTAGTTATTAATGTATGTCGCCGTAGGTAGCTTACTCACAAACTTCCATCAAAACAACCCTTTAAACATCGATGCATGAATTGGACACGGTTCATTCAAAAGACGTGAACAATGAAAACATGAATGCCTCGTTACTTAATGCCTAGACACATAATCCAGATAACATGCAGGGTGCATGAGCTTTACATAATAACTCCATGGGTTACACGTCAAGGCTACACGATAGTTAGAGATTTCATAAAAGCTACATTTGTTCGAAATACAGACACATCATTAAAGACGTTATATGATGAAGACAACCAGGACCGAAGGTACAAGATGGAATGCTGTTAACATTTCACAATTCCACAAAGCCAATAGCTCTATGTCCACCAAACATAGTTCGAAATTCCAAGGGGAAGGGGATTGAAATGTGTTCTATGTGCTCTAGTGATAGAGCTCAGTGTTCATGGCTAAAAATAAGGAACATTTGATAAACTTTCAAATTTCGTCTATAGAATAGAATACCTAGAGATATATGTTTAAGAATATGCAGAGCAATTCTTACTTGGTTGATAAGGTCCACTTTAAAATGTCCTTCCGGATTGACAGAGAGAAACTCGTTCACGATGTGTATACAATCCATCGATACTCTATTCTGTCTATCGACAAACTCATATCGATATATATAGGTATTCTGCATAGACACCGTAGCTCATAAAGTACTTCAAATGATCTATATCTCTCCAGAAAGGCCCTCAAATACCTCGCAAAATGCATACAACGGTTAATTTAAATGCATCATATGTAATTCAATAAGATGTAGAATACATACTTCGTCACTCTAGCAGTCCGAACAAAACATACACAATAGACACGGCCACAATGAAAATGAATTCATGAGATGAACATATCAAGCTATGCACAATATTGCAGCTCTACAATGAACTTAAATAATATCTTGAATGCTACAAATACGTAATGTTGTCCCCAAAATGCAGTAGATGTGTCGCCAACCAATATAGACCAAAGTACAGAAGCGTTTACCATACCCTTGAGAGGTGTAATTGTATGTGATGTAGCGATAGGCAGCTCCACCGGTCTATTACGTAATTCACATACACTAAGGTACGTATTTCACGATGTCCTAATAGCAAGAACAATTCAAACATCATTCATGTATGTGCGAGCTTCGTAAATAACTTATGAGCAGCAATTTACCACTCTTCCTTTTGTATATGTGATCATTAAATTGCAATTTTTCAATGGTCATACACATTCATTAGAACGAGACGACACGGGCTACACGACTGCATAGATACTGAAGTTACTAGAAACCGAGAGAGATTTGATGAATTATACATATATATATATATAAATAACTTGTAAATACAAAGTAGTTTGAATAAGACTTGCGTTTGACTTTTTTTTTTTTATTTTATTTTTTTTTTTTTAACTTTAGATAAATTGAGGTCTATTATAGAGTGAACACATAACATCATTTTTGTTTTAGTTAACTCGAAACTACACATAGGCTTGGTCAAAATACAAACGTTTTAAATTCAGTTATTAAAGTTTTAATGAATGTATTTTAAAGAGAATTTGTTCTTGCACTAAAATGATACATCTCAACAACAACAAAAACAACCGCCTTATAAGAATCTGCGATGTTTAGTTAATTTTACTTCATTCAAGGGCTGTGTGAAAGTTTGAAATGTTTAAATGTCGAACTTCAAGATGTATAAAACACAAATCGCCAGAACGCAATTACAATGTAACACCGAAAAAAGACCAGTATCAACTGAACTTTGACCAAAAAAATACATAAAATTTAAGTAATAATGGTAAAATAAACGAATTACCAAAAACCTTGAAATTTAAACTTATCTTTCCATATCAGCTAAAAAATGTCGCCTTTGATACAATCTTGAATGTGATCTGTACCTTAAAAAGATGTTGTGTTGTTTATCACAAAGCCATCATCAATCACAATTCACAATTATTTAAAGATATTTAGGAACAGATTTATATCATAAATGTCCAACTATATATACTTACACATTACTTCGTATCAGTCAAAACTATTAACGTTAGGTAGAACTGAACCATGTTTTTCGTACCATTGTCAACTACAAGTGCACGGTGCCACAATTCTTATGATTAGTAACTCCAGCAATTGAGAACTCGATAGGAATAACACATGCCCTTATTACATTCATAATTCTTCCATTCTAAATCCCATGGGCTATCACAGCTTGGAAGATATCTCACGAATGTACGACTTTAGGAGTCCTTCGGGATATATCGTCATCTGTGTCGTGATTTGCAATCCTGTATTCAATCCTGTGTTTTCTGCGTGTTACGTAGAATTGATCTGTATTGCTATGAATGGTAATAGATGTTTACGTTACAAGTGTCCGGCCCAGTCTCTGTACCGTAAACAAAACTCATGAATGGATCCATCAGTAAGTACAAATGGACGTGTGAAAGGAAGCTTTATAGTGTACGACCTACAGTGTGTGGACATCACCTCCTAATGACTATCTATCATGACCCACCCACAATTTTACGTGTCCACATAATCCTCTTTGCTAGTTTAATGACGTCCGTAATGTGGCGTGCAATTCCTCCCAATCTAGTAATTTAAAACATTATATTATGACGTTACAACTGCGTCGCATGAATGTATCAAACAAGGATTGTAATGGGAATGATTGATTAGTGATATTTCAATCTTCGTTGTGTTCACACCAGAGATGATTAAAAGTACTCGAATACTACGCTAAACCAAACACGAAGATGCTATGATAGTGCTCGTACTATATGATAACAGTCAATTACTATGAGGAAAGGGAGGCAATTGTCTCTCTTCCAATTTACAAAAACAACAGCTACTTATACTCGATTCTCGGGCTAACTCAATCCCCACTTACCAAAATATTAACATTTTACGTCAAACCAGCAGTTTCTTTGTTCATTTGATGCAAACAAATTTAATATCTGTGAAAATTCCATACTATCGATGCCACTTTATACTTGACGCACCTTAAACGGTCTAAACAATGTGATCGTTATAAATCACAAATGCACGAGCGGCGAGATCAAATTGGTATTTCTGTTTACAGCAATTATAAAGGACGAATAATTAAAACGTGTGTGAACTGTTGTATAATTTAGTTCTAATAGGAAAACAAATTACATACACTCCAGCTGATTTCGTGCAACTGTGACAATCATGATTTAGGCGACGAATTTCACTATCTTTTCAAATGCAACTTCTTCAGACATGAAAGACAAATCTTCATTAATTAAATATAATTTTTTCTCCAGACCATATATACTTAAATTCAACTCTTTAATGAATTCCAATAACGTAACGCAATTAAACAATTTATGTAAACTCATAAAAGTGCTTAATAAAACATTCACCATTTACTCCTAGTAAACAAATACAAAATTTGGGGAAAAAAACCAACAAAAAATAACCAAACTATTGTGTGTTTATGTATATTTATGTATAACAACTAATGTGTTTATACAATGTTAACTATACTTGCTTTATATGTATTTCTCTTTACCTTTATATATAAAGAAACCGAAGAACATGTTGCAGCAGACCGATGCTAATCCAAAACCCCTTCCCCTATAGCTTTCAAGGAAGTACGTTTATTCCTTGGGCTATTGCTGGAGTTTCAATGGAGTACCTCTATCCATTGGCTCC
>JAUMGZ010202354.1:0-12465 GCA_032359645.1 Pododesmus macrochisma | reverse complement strand
TGTTTGATTCGATATGCTACATGTATAAGACACTATATTTTTGTTTAACCCCCATAACCTTACCCCCTCTGTCCCGGCTCCCTAGGGGTCATATAAAAAATCCGAAAGTGTGAATTTCCCCATACATTTATCTACTGTGTCCTAAAGTTTCAAGTTCCAATCTGAAAAAGTGTCGGAGGACTAATTTTGACCCCCAGCACAAAGTTTATAACGTGAAAGTTTCGCGTTTTAACGCGTTAGTTTCGCGTAACTACGCGTTATTTTCGCGTTATAACGCGTTTGTTTCGCATAAATACGCGTAAGTTTCGCGTAATTACGCGTTAGTTTCGCGTAAATACGCGTTAGATTTGCGTAAATACGCATTAGTTTCGCGTAATTACACGTTAGTTTCGCGTTATAACGCGTAATTTTCGCGTAAATACGCGTAAGTTTCGCATAATTACGCGTTAGTTTCGCGTAATTACGCGGAAAATAAAAAAATTCCTCCTACGAAAATGAACTCAATAGGCTTCCGTACGATCCAGACACGAACAAGGAAAAAGAAGTAGTCGTTTTGATCGCTATTTTTGTAAATGTAAATTCAAGAATAAAAATTATACAGACAACACGCAAATATACCCGTTTATAGATTGAACTATATCGAGACGGCGTAAATCTTTCGTGTGAGAGGTCACAGTATTGTGACGTCCTTTCTATTCAGGTTTCAGCCTAGTCTGATTCCCGAACACGTTTGCTGTCACATTCTTAGTAATGCGATAGCAAACGTGTTCGGGAACCAGACTAGTTTCAGCAAATAGGAACAGTGCTAGGTGTTATCTAACATGTGGGATAAATTTATAAAACCAACCTCTCCTGAGTGACGTAACCTATATAAATATAGTTGTCCTTTTAAAGAGCATTACATTTTGACAAAACTATCTTTGAACGCCCGGGCGTATAATTTTAAGAGAGAAAATTGACTTCTTATAACCCTGTATAATATGTATTTGATGCAGTTACGCCAATAGAATGTACCTACATGTTATTGATTATCTCTTTCAAAACTATCTCATGTTTACGGCACAACAACCAGCTTTTAACAAACTACATTCCTCTTTATTGTTGTCAATTCTATATTTGTTAAGAGGTTTCAATAAAACAGCAAGATAACATTGTATCTCATTTACATTTATCGTGGTATTTTCAAATTATTATAAGAAACACTTGTGTTATCTAAAGGAAAGATTATTGAAAAGAATAGATGAGTAGTAAATACGAAAAGTAACACAATTTTATTCAAAAGCAGTAAGACCAAGGGCATTGGCACACCAAACAAAAGGCTGGGATGTGCAACGAAATAATAAAACAAATACATGTATAAACCTAAAAAGAAAACATGAAGAACCTCAATCAAGAGCTAACGCGGAGCTATTATCTATCGGATTAATTTTTGGAATTTTTTTTTCAAAATCGAACACATTTCTAATTATTTTTGGTTTTCAACATATTATCATCAACATTAAATGAAACAAGAGGCCCATTGGGCCTTAACGTCCGTCTGGATTTAACAGGTATATAAGTAAATCTTGTCTATATCCTTTCTAAAATGTGAAATATGTGTTAACCACCCAAAACATCTTCCACATGCACATGCTCCACTATGACGACCTGTTACATGTAAACATTTTGAATTTATTTATTGGTTGTCATTGTTTTACTTAAATTCTCTGATTTTCTGGTTCTCAATAATATAATGTGTTTTATTTCTTTTTACTGCGTCTTTCAAATACGTTATATTTATTAATAAAACACTTACCATTTACAAGTATCAGCAAACAACTCTTTTGTCTTGATGTGAGCCTTAATTGGAAAGTATAATGAGTTAATTAGACTAATAATATAATCAATATAATGTTACCATGTGCAGTGAATAGAATGATGCTCTTAAGACAATTCTTATTGACAAGATTCTTCGAACGGTAAGACAATCAATCCATAATGTGTGCAGACGCACTGTGCGGTTTTTTGTAGTGACAAAACAACATTCAAATTTTAACTAGCTGTAATGAGAAAATGTTAGCGAATGAGAGATACAATTGTTCTAATTGTGTAACTGTTGTAAAGGATGAACAACATGTTATGAACTGTCCTTTATACACAGGTGTACGATAATTCAGACAAAAGGATCAGAAATGATGGACATCTAAACAAGAATGTACCTCCAAGATGGAACGTAAAAGATGCACAGCACAACGCTGACTTTTGGTTTGTCAAATACATTGGAAAACATTTTAGCTTTAAAGAGCGTACGTGGCCTGAACTTAAGTCACTGTGGAAAGTAAATCCAAAGTCTAAATGAGTCTACAATGTACAACCCATACAATGAAAATCCATAGTGGCCAAGAGTCAAAATTTTAAAGCAAAAATGAGCTACGGTTCCCATAGATACTTTGACATGAATTAAGAAACTATGACAATCATGCATGTACCCCTCCTCACAGAGTGAATGTTAGAGACCCCTCCTCACAGAGTGAATGTTAGAGACCCCTCCTCACAGAGTAAATGTTAGAAACTTTATAATAATACAACTGTACATACACGATTATTATTAAATATACTTCACTCGTACTTAGACTTGAACATGCAATGCAAGTGTTAAATATTATTTTACAATGTAAATTTGAGACATTAATGACGTAAACGAATGCATTTTTATAATATTTTGGTTATCAATGTGCAAGGTGCCTGTACGTATGTAATTCACCATACCGTTACGTACTGTTAAAGGGAGACACTCATTTAATAGAAAAAAAACCTTTATGTAGTAAACAATGAGAACAATTCAGATACAAGTTATATTGAAAGTCATCGTAACGTTATAAAGCAATAATGTAGAATTGTGTTATAATTACCCCGTACTTTGCGTTGCCCAAACGCAAGAAAAATTAGGTCCAGACTGTTCTGCTCTTGGCGTCCATTGCAACTTAAATTTGCTAACACCAATCCTGTGTGTCTCATCCATATCGGACGTTAGCGACATTTCTGCCGGTACGCTTGACATAACCTCAGTAGAACTGCAATGAAATGTCAAGTTTCATTATGATAAAACGTAGCTATGTGCCTTATTTCATACTAATATTTACAATTAACTACTGTGCAAATAACATTGCTAAAAGGCACACATGGGATACGATTTTGAATCTTGTTTTGTGTTTGTTGAATATAGTTTCATATGAGAAAGTTTTATCAATTGTAAACAAAACATCATTTAACGGCTCGATATAGTTTATACTTACGTATTTCTATGAAGATAGTAATGATTTTCATACACAGTGTTTATTGCAGTCTGGACGACGGAAATTCCTTCTTTAAGGCCAGGATTAACAAAGTCAGCAATATCGTCACCACATACAGATTGAGCTTTTATGACATGAATTGTAATCTTAATAAAACAGATGTAAAAGATAAAACATACTAAGTTCTTTGATGTTGTATTCTTGAATGCTGATTGTAAAAAATTCCAATTATGGAAACGATGAAGTATAACATTGAATTCAGTGTTGGAATAGTTATAATTCCAAGGAACGATACATCCGCCCGAAATTCAAATCAATGTCATAAGAACTGGATAGTAAAACATCTTAAAGTAGTATAAGCATTGTTCAAACATAAAAAATACAGGTAAATTATAAAATACGGGAGTGTGTAGGTCTTCCATTTAACATATAAGACACTAAGAACAAGGAACTGCATACAAATAAGACATAAAAGTGTAGAAACTGTTAGTAGTAAACAAACCGATGAGTTAACGTAACTGGATAAACCAAGAAAAGTGTAAAACATGTTAGTAGTAAACAAACTGATGAGTTAACGTAACTGGATAAACCAAGAAAAGTGTAGAACATGTTAGTAGTAAACAAACAGATGAGTTAACGTAACTGGATAAACCAAGAAAAGTGTAGAACATGTTAGTAGTAAACAAAAAGATGAGTTAACGTAACTGGATAAACCAAGAAAAGTGTAGAAAATGTTAGTAGTAAACAAAAAGATGAGTTAACGTAACTGGATAAACCTAGAAAACCAGGACGATATTAATACCTTCATTTATTCATGCACTGTCCAAAAGTCTACGGACATACGGATCCATACACTGTCCAAAAGTCTACGGACATACGGATACATGCACTGTCCATAAGTCTACGGACATACGGATACATACACTGTCCATAAGTCTACGGACATACGGATACATACACTGTCCATAAGTCTACGGACATACGGATACATGCACTGAAATCACAAACATTAAAGTAAAATTCAATCAAAATCAAAAGACTGACAAACTTTTTTGATTAATAACAAGAGGCATATCGGGCCTTAACGGTCACCTGAGAAATCCAGGTCAAACATTGGTCAAAATATTGCTACGAGTTATTATATATATAAAAATTGTCCTGCCCCTTATGAACCTTCCCCTCCCCCACCTCTACATGAGTTTAATTCTGATTCTCATCATCAAAGGATCTCTTTGTGTAATGTTGGTCAAAATTCACCAGTTAGTTTCAGATATTTCTTTTGAAGGTTTTGCACTGTGATCCTTTATGGCCCTACCCCTCAGCCCCCTGGAGGGTCGGCCTTTTCTTGAGTTTGAGTCAGATTCTGATCATCATCATCTAGGCATCATTTTGTGAAAAGTTGGTCAAATTCTACTGGTAAGTTTCACAGGAGATGTCTTTTGAAGGTGTTGTACTCTTTGACACCATATGGCCCCGCCCCTCAGCTCCCTAGGGAGTTAGCCGCTTCTTGAGTATAAATTCTGATCCCCACAATAGGCTGATGATTACCACTAAGTTTCATCAAAATCTAACTAAGGAGAAGTCGATAGTATGATTGTTTACGCACGACGCACGCCGCACGACGACGGACGAAAGGTGATCACAATGGGTCGCCTCTAGTTTTTTTAAACTTCAGGTGACCTAATAAAAAGAGCCAAAATGTCATCCAGAAATTATAAGCACTACAATTCAGAATACACTAGGTAAATATGAAATAAATGTAGCATCCTCTTTGGTGTATTATTCATACGTGACTGAATATGCGTTATATTGGGACTTAGAAAAGGACGAAGTGCCACTCATTTTTATTTTTTAGAAAGGATCAATTTAACTTGTGTTCAACTGATTGTTCAATGCATGATACTATAATTATTATAATGAATAGAGTAATTACAATCTAATTTTTAACTAAATAAAAATATTATGCTGACCTTACTGCATACTTTGTTCATATCGGTGACATACACCGTATTTGTGAAATACGGCAGTCAGCAAACTTGGTACATACTGTACATCACTGGTGAACTTATTTCTATATAAATATGAGGCAGATTGGATACGTATCCACATGTTTGTATGTATGTAGTTTGTGAAGTTATTTTGTTTTGCTAAATGATATTGCTATGTCACGACAGGTGCAATATGTGTATCAGGAAACGCTTACTCCTTTTGGACACTTTGGAGCTCTTTAAGGATGACTGCTTCTCATATTTTAATTTTACTCAGTATTTTACAACTCCTCCGGCATTTTCCTAAATAACACATTAGATTATTGTTGCCAGTTGACCCCAATATTTCTGATAGCATTCTTAAAATATACACCTTATTTTCACATCTACCAACATATTTTTAAAAACAAATTGTAATACTCTTTCCCTATTATTTCTTGCAACTAAATATCTAAATAAAAAATTCATACATTACTTATGAAAAATCTATAGGAGTTCTTTTCCAGCCAAAATTTAAAACGGTAATACATGTATCTCAAAAACAAGATCGTTGACCTATCCTTCTTTTGCAAAAATGAAAAGCATTTATGTCAACTGACTTACATTTTGAAAATCAGCCAATCTGTTAGACGTTCATCCCCAGTAGCGGTCATCCTTAAATGTTTAGTAGGATTATGATGTCTCGCTTTAATATGAATAATTGTTTTATTTGTGTTGTGTGCGCGTCCCTCGTTTTCCTTCGTTTACCCATGGATCTATTTTTACAGCAGCATAGCTATTGCTTAAACTATAGATAAGTTTATCATAAATTATAATTTAGTTTACATACTTGTAACGGTATGCTACTCAAACTTGACACCATGTCCTTAATAACCTGTCCTTGGCTGATCTTATCACGAGGAAAGTCTTCAATCATCATAGTTAACCGGTAACTTTTCCCCTCAGAAAAGTTACGCCCAGTCGTGGTGTCAATGCGTAAGGAACAACTTTCCTGTAATGTAGAAACAGTCTGAATGTTAAGCAGTAAAAGTTCTTTGTTCCTGTAATACGAGAATGTTCATCATACAGTCACAACTGGGACGATCCACAACCAGGACAATACACCAGTAGTATAAATGTACGTTTGATGCTTGGACCATAATCTAGATCACACTACTGCATCTTATAGATACTATGTGCTTTAATACAAAATTGAATGTAAAGAGACGTGTGTGCTACCTTTGAAAACGGTAACATTCAATATTAAAATATGAGTAGCGTATTCGTCGTTCCAAGTGGCATCGAGCGACTGTAAAACAAACACGAGGCCAACTAGATCTTATTGTCCATCTGGTTGAAACCACGCTACTATTTGAATAGGAAATTGTTAAGAAGTTGGAAATATGAAGAAATTTTTTTATATCAGTACAATATCGAACTTTGATCAAAAAACGTGTAACCTTTATTTGACCCCAGGGTCACACCTTGAACAAAGTTGGTTCTTTATACATGTACCCCGAAGCCACTCACATAGAGGCTTTCCAGATTATTACAAGAAGATTTTTTTTAAACTTTGTCAAAATTTCTCCATGTTTTTCCCCAGTTGCATCCCTGGGGGTCGAGCTCCATAATTTGAACACAATTAATTTCTTCTCCAACGCAATGGTTCCTACCAAGGTTGCTTGAAATTGGCTCAGTAGTTTTAGAAGAATTGAAAATTTTAAAAAGAAATATATATTAGATATAGCGTTGAACTTTCACGCCTTTAAAAACGCTTGACCCATTTCTGACACCAGTTTACCTTGGACAAACTTAGATTTCGACGCCTCACAGTAACTATGTATACAGGTATTTTCAATTTTTGGAGAAGTCGAAAATGTGAAATTTAACAAACGTGTTATGTCAATAGTGTTGAACTGTTACTCTATCTTAGACCTAGATTATTGCTGCTTTTAACAGTGTTTAAAGGAATGTATTGGTGATTTTTGTTCAAGGTTTCCATACCCAGATATGTAAAGGTCATAATAATGACATTATTTTATTTTCTGAAGCTGTAATGGATTCGAAGTTGGTATATTCAAATTGTGCTTATAAATGTACATGTATCTGTAAAGAAATTCCCTAAATTAAAAAAACCATGAACGGTGTTTTTGAAATTGAAGAAGGGATTGATATGCATTATTGTTCTTGGAAACAAAAATTGTATGTGGACTTGCTAATTTTGTCCAATACCTTTTCGAATTTGACGTTCATGGACACATAATTTTGTGGATGACAAAACCTTTCAGGTTCTTAAAGTATGTAATTTATGTTATTAATGAGCGATATACATGTAATTTAAAAATATTACACACATGGACATACGCTGATTATAGTTCTTTGGGTTTCAATTAAAATGCAAAAAAAAAAAACAATGCATTTGTATCCCTATGTTAATCGAAGTTGTTTACATGTTTGATATACATGTGATTCATGTCAATGAAATATTATCGAGTACTACTCACCGTATTAACGTGAACATTCGGAAGGTTTGTACACGCGTTGCCACACTCTGATCCTGTTGCCAAGCGGCACCGGATAATATCCATATCTGGATCATATACAGGAATATCAACTACTGAATTACAACCAAGCTGTATTCTGAAATAAATGTCCACCAATGCATCAAAATACAAAACTCATTAACTCAACCACCAGTTGAATCACGTGTGTGGCAGCTTAATGAGGCTCCCATACATGAGTTTAGGTTTAATTAACAAAAAGTTACTAATGTGTCATGCTTAATACAAATTACCATTGTGTATGTCACTTTAAGATCTCGTTGGTGAACGTTTATTACCTAGTTTGTAGAAATGCATTTCTTGTTTATTCGACTTTATAATCTCATTCATACAATCTTATTTCGGTGTATTACATGTATAAATAAAACATTTAACCTACCCAACAATTGGTTGTAATATCGTCATAGGACTTGCGTTTGGAAGACCAGTGTCACTGCGAATGTTGAGATCCACAACAGTTACCATAGAACCATAACCAATAGATGGTACATTCCACAACAATTTACTTAGTCTGTTGTTAGTAGTGAAAGACACAGAGACATGTATCATCAATAGCATATATAAATCGTAGTTCTATGATGGTATTCAACCACTGAAAGGATAAAACACTTTTAAAATTTGACTTAAGGTTGGTTATTGGAGTATTATCCTGTGTTTAGTAATTCCATACAGGTAAACCATAATCTCGTATTATCAACAACAACAAAAATCAAGTTATATATTGGTAAACATATTAAATGTTATTAAGTATTTCCATACAGGTAAACCATAATATCGTTTATCAAGTTATATATTGGTAAACATATTTTAAAATGTTGTTTAGTAATTCCATACAGGTAAACCATAATATCGTATTATCAACAACAACAAAAACAAGTTATATATTGGGAAACATATTAAATGTTGTTTAGTATTTCCATACAGGTAAACCATAATATCGTATTATCAACAACAGCAAAAACAAGTAATATATTGGTAAACATATTAAATGTATAAACTAGAAAAGTGTGTATGTGCGTACGTGCGTATGTGCGTGCGTGCATGATGAATGAGAGGAAGATAAATGTTACACATTCCGATTACTTATAAAGTGTTCATGAATTAAACGTCAAACCTAAATAAACAAAACACTATGAAGCAAAATATAATCACACATAAACGAGAGAAATGTACACCAATTAAAGTTCAATTAATAAACCTTAATGTTATATCTTATTTATTTCACAGTAGCGCCTATTGGCTACAACGTACCGCATGACCGTGAAATATAACAGTAATTAATAATAATAATAAAAAAAAGTGAGATTCGACCCTCGGGTATAATGACCGCTTCGGATTAATAAACCTTCAAATCACCATGCTTTTACGGCCATAAATGTATAAAATGAAACATAAGTTTATGAAACATAGAAACACGCACGTGAAAAACTATAGTCACCTATCAACACACAAAAGAAGAAGTAAATACGAAAAACAAAGACGACATTCAATGACTTAAGTTCATGAACATGGTAATAAATAGAAAACGTTGGATGCACAAGGAAAAACGAACAAAATACAATTATTACCCTACCAAAGAAAACATCACGAAGTTATATCATAAAACTATTCTAAACTAGCTGTTAGCGCTCAAAAACTAAGCAAAACTAATTATGCGTACAAAAATTAACTATTCGCAAAGAAATTTTTAAAAGTTGAGCTATCAGAACAATATACTATTAACTATACAAAGCCAGCTATGTCCATACAAAATAACATATAGGACGGATAGTACATCTGTAACACAGATTATATGATAATGTTAAATTATCATAAAATTATCTTCAAGTCGAAAACACTATAATGGAAAGAGATATAACTAGACAAAGAGCAGAGGAACTGTTCTTACAGAAGCGGCGTCTCACATTGAAATACAAAAAACATCAGAATCATAATTTTGTTCACAATATCCCCGCAACACTTACTAAGGTATTAGAGCAATGTGATAACTCAGTATTTTTAAACTTTCGAGTTAAACACCCCATAAAAGGTTACGATTTGTGATCAATACGTATTAGTTTGAAGTAAATGTGATTTGAGTATACTCACGAGATATTAAATGGACCATCCGTGGCGAAGTCGTGTTGGAATGTTTGTTCTCCTTGCTCCCATCCCTCATTGTTTGTATTTGTACCAATGGACGTGACCACGTAGTTGATGCCGTGTTGAATACTTCCTACACAACCACTACTGCATGTCCAAGACATAGTACTTAGTAACGGTGCTAAACTTACAGTCTGTACTGTGTTTCCTATTGACGCCGTGGAACAACCTGTTCCACATGGTCCTGTTCCTATTTCCCACGCCATTCTATGTGTGAATCGTACCTGTTAAACGTAAAATTAATAGTAATAAGAAGTATATCATAATAAGAGTATACCATAGTAGGAGTATGCTATATTAGAAGTAAACTACATTAAAAGTATGACCAAAAAAAAATAAGAATGAATAAGATAACAAGCTCAAAAACAATAATGACAAAAACAAACAGGAATCACAAGAATAACTTGCAAACCGAGACGTGCCACAGTAAATGTATTTAAACGACGGCAAATCAATCAAATGAGTGAGGAACATCGCATATAACCCAGAGCCAAGCTACGAATCAATTGCCTCTTCAGTGCTCATATATAACACAATGACAGAAAAGAGCAACAAGCTTTTACATTATGCAACGCTTTGCGCTTTGTTTGAAAATATGCGATTCGTTATCATTATTGACACAACAACCCTTGTTTCTCTAGATTTTATCTATTCTTTATTCAATGCGATTGTTATAGTGACATACACACGGTACAATGAAAGCAATTACTTCAATTCGAAATATTTATTATAGCGCTATAGTAAGATGATCTGTCATAAAAAGAATGTTTTGATAAGTTAGATGCCATGTTTTAAGCCAGCGAAATATTGAGGAAAAATTCACAAAGACCCGCCTTCTGATCGCCCATTATCTCTCATTAGTATGCAGTCTAAGTTAGGGTGGACAGCGATATAGGTTTAAAAAAAAAACAGCATCAATGCCAGAAAAAATCCGTGCAAATTAAGAACGTCCCTGACACAATTCAAAACTTCTAACACTGAATGAACTCTGCTCGATAACATAAAAAACACTGTTTAAATACCTGTAACGAGCAATACCCACGGGAAGACGATTTGTGGATGTTGTCCTAAATCAACGCCTGTCAGTCATTTATAATTCGCCCCGAATTATGAATTTGGTTTTTTTTGAAATTTGGTAACTTGGTAAAGATACAGGAGCTTCGGATTTAATTTACAAAAAGTTACTAACTTTTCATGCTAAAAAAAATCACATTTTAAAAATAAATAAAAAACCAAGCAAAAATTAATATTGGTTGGTGTGTAAGTAACTTTAAGTAGCTATGTCTGGAACTATAGACGTTGTCCATTACTTTACTTAACTCCCAATCCGTTTAAATGGTTAAACTTGCCTTGTCAACATTTCTCCCATGTCACTTTATAATTAAAATTAAATTCAAAATCAAGCTTAGTTCGGTGAGTCAGTTCATTTTGTAATATTAATTTAAATCAAAATGTCATCTCTGTCGGAGGGTATCTTCTCGTTCCCTGCTTAACACACAACATTAATGGGAAGGAGAAAGACTGGTTGGCTCGGTGTCAGTATAATGTGACCGAGTGAAGTATCATGCTAATGTGATTGCGGTGTGATATTTCAGTGAGACAGCACTATAAAGTCGCCATAAGTGCGCACTGTCGCAAGCAGACACCGTCTCGATATGACTTAAAATGAGTTAAAGGGACGCTAAACCTTAATAAAACAAAACAAACATCTCTGCCGGAATATGCTTTTCCTTTTTTGTCACTTTGTGTATTTCTTCTTTAAATTCTTGAACTATAGTTTACCGATATCAGTTGGGCTTGTATTAAGTAGGCGTGGAACCTTTTCATGCAATGGGCATTTTTTGTGTTATCATCTTGTGTCACAAAGAACATTCGCTTTTATTTGACTTTCTATGTAGTCAATATGCTTTAACCTAACCTTGGATACCTTTGGATACACTACATACAATGACATTTTGCCTTTGACTACATGTTTAACTGAATCCTGCTGAACCTTGGATCACAAACGAGGTCCTCCAAGTCATTTGGTTGGTTTGACGTCATTTTTTCCGTTTTTGTTGACAAGTTCGTCCATTCTGGGGGTGACTTTTTGATGAGGCTAATGTTTGTTAGTAAATATCCTTTGTTCTGTTGGTCATATTTCTTCTTGTTTTATTTTTTTACAACTCCTTGCGCATAGAAATAATAGCTAACATAATCTCTCACATAGAATGTACATCGCTGTGTCATTACATTGCTTGATGATACATCTTAATTTACATTGAGTAAGGTTACCACATGCCACTTAGACAAGGTAATACCACGTGGTAACATTATTAGTTATTTGGATTCTTGGCAGGTACATTATATATGTACCATGGGCTCACATTACCTGCCTGAAAATTATATTTACCGAGCCGCTTGGCCTTGTAACGAATCTGTCATATCGAAAGCCTTTTATTGGCCAATCGAACAGATGCTAGGACAATTTTACAACTGAAATATGCTGTATACTTGCAAAATGAAATACAAATGTACATT
>JAUMGZ010202353.1:0-23203 GCA_032359645.1 Pododesmus macrochisma | reverse complement strand
ATATTTGTTGATCATATAAGATTTTGCTGCAGAATTTATACACCAGAACTCCTGTGCCAGTATGCTTTTTCTTGAAAGAAAAATTTTGGGCTTAAGAATTCAAGATTATCATTCTGTAAGTCAGTATAAATTGTCAGAGGTTTTGCATTGGGTAATAAACAAAAAATAATCACTTATCCATTTACATTTTATAACTATTTTTATTTGTCTGCAAGTATTTTTAGAAACCTGTTGAGTATAAATTAACTTGCCACGAAAGAAAGTCTTTAGGAGTGAGACATGCATCACAGTTTTATCATGTATGTAGGAGTTATTTAAGTACAAATCTTGGATCTTAATTTGCAAAACAAACCACAAACATGATTTGTTTTAATCAAGTGAGTTCACTGTTGTTCAGCTTAAAACCAAAGAAACAGGCAGACAGGTTAGGCTTTAGTTTGAAAGTTCATTGTTTTTATGGTCAATAAATCACTGTTGGCGTGGTTACAGCAATACACATGTGAGAAAACTACTTGATAGATTAAAAAAAAAAAAACATGTACATTTGATATGCATTGATAAATACTTTGCTAGATTTTGAGAAAAATTCAAAGTCAACTTTTTGTGAAAATCCAGTTTTTTGAGAAATTTGGTAAACTTTACAAATCCATCTCAATGCAACTATCAAATTTACTTAAATCAAAAATGAAACTTCAAAATCATGTAACAGCACAAAGGTTATAATCATTATAATAAAAATTTGTCATACATTTTGTCATTTTTGTTAAATTGAATTTATGTCTTATTGAAAAACTGAAATTTCACAAAAAATGAAATATAAGAAAAACTGCTTGATAGATTTCCTATATTTTGCTTTATATTGAAAGCTCTATACTAAATAAGGATTAAAACACATGGACAAAATTATGTTGTTTTTTTTTAAAGTTGTTTGCTCACTGGCATATTGCCTTAAATTTAGGTTTGAATTCTGTTAATTAACCTCCATCCCTCTGATTCAGAGACCACTGTGGTAGCTAAGTGGTAAAATTGTATTGCATAATGACCAGTGATATTTTAGTATGAAAAAACAGCCTCATAAAGGAACTTTCCCTGAAATGTTTTAAAACTATATTTTCCCATTTCCCCATGATTAAGAGGCAAACTATAAGTGATAAGTTTGTGTATAGCTATAATGGATACAATATTTGCTAAAAAGCATGTTAATGGTATTGTTATATCGTTAAGCTTATTTCTAACCTAAATAGCATTAAAAAGATTTTATTTTGTTTTTTGCTTAATTTTTGAAATATTTAAATTTTCCTAATTGAAAAGACATAGGCATGCACTTTAGATATTGTGAAGAAAAATCACTGATGACTAACTGATCAGTTGATAGCCTTAAACTTGTCTTTAAAGATCAAGAGGCATACAGAGTAGTACGACATTATTGCATGTTGACTTAATGGTACAATTTTCTTGAGTAATGTATTGTTATGGCTATTAATACTACATAACAGGGTTTAAAGGTCAATATTAAACAAAGCCGATCTTCAATCCTAGCTATTTAACAGTCAGTCCCAATTCAAAGTTATATTTAGTGAGATTAAATTTTCAAAGATTATTGATGTTGATTACACCTTTAAGTTTAGGTTTCTGACAGTTAGTTTTAATCCTATTCTCCTTTGATGGTAGACTTTCATGGGAATTTTATGTTGTAAGAGACCTATAGTTACTACCTGATGTTGTAAGAGACCTAGTTACTACCTGATGATAAACCAGCTCATCAAATGTTTAGTTCCTGCTTTATTAAGGATTTTAACTCTTTCTACCTTTGATACTTTAAATCTCTGCTAATTGGGAAAAACCAGAGAGTTTAATTTGAATTTTTTGAAGCCACATCAACTTTTTTAGTAATTTTGAACTAGAGAGCTATTTTACTGTTTTGAAATCAGAGGGCTATTTTAGTGATTTTAAACCAGGGCCACAGCCCATTTTAAAAGTCTATAATGGCTCATATTATGGTATGGCATTTGATGTCTGTTTCCTGTTCCTTTTTGGTGCAGTTTTGAGGGGATAATTCTTTTAAAACATTGCAAAGAGTTATTCTATGCATATTGAAGAGATTGTCAAGAATGGTTGGTCAGATTTTAAGAAACTTTATGTTAATTCCTTGCATGACCCTTTTTCATTATTGTGTCTGGCATTGACTAACTTATTCCAATATGGTCGCCATGGGTTCTGATAAGTTGAGACCTTTTTGCCAATAACTGTTCAACAGATTTTTATGAAGCTTAGTGTCCAGATGGGGGTTTGAATCCTGGCCATGTCAAAACCTAAGACATTAAAATTAGGCAATATCTTCTCGCTCCCTGCTAATTAGCACTCAGCATTACTAGGTAGGAGAAGGACTAGTTGGCCCTTTGTCAGGACAATGTGACAGAGTAAAGTATCATGTCAACACGTCTGCGGCATGATGTTTCAGTAAGATGGCACTATAAAGTTGCCATAAGTGCACACTAAAACAAGCAGAAACCTTCTCAAAATGATATATATTAAATGAAACATTGATTTTAATTCAGAAAAAAAAATCAACAATTTTAAAAGCCTTTAATATCAATTCATGAAACATGTTTATGTTTTAAACTAAAATAGATCTAGAATAGCCCTGTATGGAGAGGACAAATAGAGTCATACGCAGAGTATGTCGCCACGTGTATTTACAGGAACTTGTAACCACCATGATACATATGAAACATTGATTTTCATGACAATTGACCTTTAAGCAATGCTTGAATGACACTGTGATCTTCATTTTATCCAAGTTTAAATGGGATGTTATGTTTTAGTTTATTATCCATTGTACAATGTACAGTTGTCCATGTATATTTTATGTCTATAGCATTACTATAATTTACTCCCTTTAGTTATATAGACATGGTATATGTTGTACTTTAGTTGGGTAAATGTTCGCTTCTTGTGTAGTATTAAGCTGCAATCTAGATCAGAAAGAGGTTCAAGTTAGGTATTCATCTTGCTCCTTGCAATTGCTAATCAGTCATATGAACAATATCCTTGGTAGGAGAAGGAATGGTTGGCTCAGTGTCAGGATGATTTGACTGAGTGAAGTATAATGTCAATGCGTTTGAGGTTTGCCGTTTCAGTGAGACTGCACTATAAAGTCATCATCATTTTACATTGTCATTAGCAGACACTGACACTGTCTCGATGTGACCTAGACATGTGTTGAAGAGCTATTAAACTAAAAAACCCAAACACTTACAAACATTACATACAAAGTACTGTACACTCACAAGTAGCACTCACTATTGACCCAATATGACTAATACTGTACATGTAGATGGCTTAAATGTACTTTCTACAAGTGAAACAATTTGAAAATCAATGAACTATTAATTTCCATTTGGTAATTGGATTCATTTTGATAAAAATCTTTTTAAAAAGAATTTGGCACAATAATAATGACAGGTACGTCTTATGACTAATGCACATGATGATTCATGATTGTTAATTTAATATGTAGAATATTCTTGGTCATCTCCATTTAACATTCATAAGAAGTGGTCATTGTTAATTTATAATGAAGAATTATCACAAAAATTCATGAATATTAATGCTTTTAATTGTGAGTTCTACTTTGAGGGCCGCATTTACAGGAAGCTTTCGAAGATTCATCAGGGTGCATTGTGGGTATAATTAAGAACATCAAGTAATGATGCATGCAATGTGCAAGAATTACAAGCATCAACTTGATAAAGATGAATTGACATTGAATGGTCAAGTTCTGTAATTTATGATATTGTTGAAGTGCTTATTACAATGTTCTTCTCTTCAGCCAACATCAGCTGAGCTGACAGATGGTGACCTTTATAATGGACTACTCTGACCATTGGTCACTTGAAAGGTTTTGTCATCTCAGATAAGATGGAATAATTGGTCACTTCGGATGAATTGTCCAGATGTTGTCGGCCTTTACTGTCCTTAATCTACCTAATTGGTCGTGACAAAAATACAGATTATTGTTCTTTTGGGACTGGTTATGTGAGCGTTGTTGATATTGATGTGTCCACTTGCTAAAAAAAATTGATAGGATAGGAATTATTATGCTAATAACTAGCTCGTTGTCGGAATATTGAGGATGCTTTTGATGATGTCTCTTTGTTCAGTTTGCATGTTGATATTGTGATTTACACATGCCTGATAGATGTTTATCTGGAATACATTCATTCTCTATTTGTTTAAAAGTATATTGCCTCCTAATCCTTAATTGATAATGGATTTTGTTTGATTGATTGGATATTACAAATTTTATATACGTATCTAATTTTATGTCTTATACTACATCAGTATACAAGTACTATATAAAAGTACTCTAAATAAAAAGCTAAAAACTTCTCACATAATTTAATGTTTTTCATGTGTAAGTATTGCTTAGCTGCAAAGTTTTGAATGGTGCAACATAATAAAACGTTATTTAATGTTGAACATGATATTTATGTACAATTTTTTTTAAAGGTCAGAAATGTTTTTCTCAAATTTCTAACTCTGATTGGTTGAAAATGGTGTCACCCTGATTTATCATATATAAACAAGTAACATACAAGTACATGATCATTATAATATGTGAAATAGTTGTTGTTTTATTGATGTTATCAACTATTCATGATGTCAAAAGGACAGGCAATTTCCTGTATTACTTTCATAATGGAAAAATTGCTACCAGACTTGAGTGTATTTACGATAAAATAACGTTTTGGAAACCCAGAGATTTTAAGGACCATCCCAAATAAGGGAACATAAATAAAGTTTTAAGTGACTTTAGCTTGCTAAAATTTAAATTACTTTTCCAAATAAGGAAGTTGTGCAGGTTTTTCTTTTATTTTAATTGAAATTTAAGGACCATCCCAAATAAGGGAACATAAATAAAGTTTTAAGTGACTTAAGCTTGCTAAAATTTAAATTACTTTTCCAAATAAGGAAGTTGTGCAGGTTTTTCTTTTATTTTAATTGTTTTATAAAAATACAAGTAAATGCTTACTCATAGTTTTGATTTATATGGTAGTTTGTTTAAACAAAGGCAAGGTCAAAGGCAAGGTCGTGTGTGATATACAACCTATAGAGATTTGTACTTTACTTCTCTGAAGTGTGAAACAGAAAATAATCGAGACTTCCTCCTAAAAACTACGCAAGGGTTGTGATTAAGCTTACAAACCTGTAGGTACATTTACATGTATATGTTCAAATGTAAAGCACCTACACAATATATTTCTGTAACTTCTAATTTTACAACATTTGGATTGCATCTATAATCATCATTTGTTTTGAACAATGATAACCATAAATTGACAGCCTCCTATCCAAAACGCTAAATATGATTGATGCAATGTATTAATTATAGAAATAGAATTTTCTACTAAGATGTTCTTGAGATTCATTTTTTCAGAAAATGTTGGTGAACATTAAAGAAAATTTAGGTTCACTCTGATAAAAAGCTTCAATTCAAAAGTATTTATAATTACCTAGATACTTCTTTTTAAAATGTATTTTATTAAATTTTTAAATGTATGTCCATACCTAAGACTTCCTGCCTCATACAGGAAGTGGGAAGGTTGAGGCCACATTAACCGGTTTAATCACACCACCTGGTTTTGTGATGGGCCATCCTAAGTCTGTCTGCATGGATAACTTGTCTTGGGGATTGTTGTCACATCAATTTATTTTGTTTTTATTCTGGTTCTGAACTGTTTGATGCAGCTGTTGTTTGTTTGTAATGTCTGGTAGATATTCTGTTGATTCCACTCATCCTGGCTTTTGAAATGTAAATTCTTTGACTAGACACTATTGAAAACTTGACCAAGTGTTACATTTTATATTCTGTGATTTAACATACATGTATATAGTTCAATACTTACACAATATTTTATAGCATACATGTACAACTATAACTTACATAATGTGTCTTCATGTAAAGTACTTAAATTCATCAACATGCATTGACTGCTGTTGCTGTCTGATTCATGCTTATTCAGTAAAGCTTAGCAACAGAGCCTGTGGATTTTTATGATTGACTTCCTGTTTATTTTTGGCATATCTTCCCTACTTAATGATGACACTAACATAAGATTTTAATTTGATAAAACATACAAGTGCTGATATTCTTTTATCTTTAAAACTTCAGAAATACTTTTTTAAGTCAGGGATTGGTTATATACATTATTTTTAGGGATGTTGATGATATGTGTAGTGATAAACTTTGAAATACTAGTTAAGACTGACATTATCATCTTCCATGTGATCATAACGCTGAGTGCTTGTGGTTAGTGTGGAACAAGAGATATTTCTTTTTAAAAATCCCCAAGAATCTTTTTGATATCATTTTTACACTTTAAAACTTTTAAAAAAAAAATCTCATTTTATGTGGTACCAGTTATGAACAAAAAATATATATACACAGGCTAAATAAACCACATGAAGTACAGAATTGAAAAGTATGTGGTCCAAACCATATGTATGTTTTTTACAACTGATTTCCTTCAAAAGTGCAGTGAACTTGTTTCATTTAAAATTTAAACTTTCCCTTCAAACTTGTATAAAAGTGCTTTAAAGTAAGTGTACCCAAATCACAGTGATAATTATCATAAATGTACCCGATGAAGACTCGTAAACATTGCATGTCGTACTGTGTAAACAGGATCTTTAATCATTGTCCAGCGTACAGGTAGTCTAGTGTTTAACAGTTGTGAAGTATAATGAGGGTTTTGTGTAATTGTCACCCTATGATTTGCTTACAAAGGTAATCTTAATCCATTCTTTGTTAAAGCTTATAATATTTTTATGACAGTCACTTGTTTTATGACAAGTTGTGGGTAAAATGCCAAAATGTTTGTCATTTGTTTTCGGAATTTACGTGTGTCAATACGTACATGTACTCCATTCAACTGTATTTTTACCTAGAAATCGTATAAATTACTATTTTGAGTTTTATTTACTTGGGGGTTTTCCAGCTTACATCAGTGTCTATGACATATTTCATATTTAATTTTGGTATATTAAAGATTATAACTTTTCTCAACAAATATGAAATAAAATGAAATTTTAAGAAATTAAATAAGGGGAGATAATTGCAAGTCCCAATCCCTTTATTATAATGACTCTCACAACATGGAAGACACTCTGCTATAAGTGAAAACTAAAGGGAGATAACCCGTCTATAGTTTAAAGATATTTATTGTACAGTAGAGATGTCTATAAAACATGTACATGTACTATTATTTGACTATTGACAATGAAAGAGACTCCTCAACCTGAACGTGTATATTTATTGTGTACCTACAGGGTAAATCAGTCTTTGTAATATGGATGTACATTTACTACTAGTTAAATATATATTATCTTTAATAGAATTTTAATTGTTTAACTATTTTAATGAGTGCAATATGTTTCAACATCACAAAATGAGTTTGAATTATTCCAGAGTTATTTACGCCCTGTCTGTAACTCACAGCTGATATCTATCCCTTAAAAACAAAATCAGCCATTGGTAACTGACTGACGATGAGTTATTTAAAGCAAAAAATTAAAAGATCGGAAATGTTTAAATGTTTGCTGCCTTTAAGAATTCTTTGCAGGTTGTTTGCGCTAATGACGGAGGAAAGGTTGGCGGTTAATTACCTAGTCATAATACTAACTGTCTGCAGTGTAAAATATTTATGACTTCAGAGATTAAAAGGTGCACAACACTTATGTAATAAATACATACAACACGTTTGTCTGGGAGTCTATTAACAAAGTGAATTGTATTGTGTTATAATACACTGACTCTAGAAGACCTTTGTCACTGACACATATCATTTATATATTCCTCTGTCTGTATTTACGTGCGTTGGTGAGGTGGTCGACATGGTAGTGTCTATTTCGGGAGAGTGCTCGATGGAATGCTTTACTTGTATATAAGTATTGTGGTGAGATGTGAACAAGTACAGTATGTCTGATCTCTTGTGTATCTGTCCATTATAGTATAGTGGTAATGTACTGTAAACAAAGGATTGTTTGTTTGTTTTATCTGGGTTTAGCGTCCCTTTCAACACACGTCTAGACCATATTGAGACAGTTTCTGCTTGTGACAGTGCTCAATTGTGGCAACTTTATAGTGCTGTCTTAATGGTATATCATGCCAATTCATATGATACTTTGCTTGGTCACATTACCCTGATACTGAGCCAACCATGCAGTCCTTCTCCTACCCAGAAATGTAGAGCGCTTAATAGGGACCGAGAATATTATCTAATTCAAAAATCTTGGAGAGTTGCCGGCGATCAAACCTGACTCTCTCACAAACTAAGTGAATACTATATAATCACTTTGTTACTGTGGCAATACAAAAAGGATTGACATCTGACTGAGGGGAAGAATTGTCAACAACAACAACAACAACAAAAATAAAGAAAAAAGCATTTTCAGCAAATTACAAATAGAAGTTTTGGGTCTCATCAGTTCACGTGAACCACAAAAGGACGAGGAAAAAAGCATAATAATACAAAACTCGATCAGACCTGTGCAGTGACCTTAAACCAGGGAATAATTTGAAATGCTCATTTAATAATTTAAGGTTCAATTATGTAGTTAAACCAGTAATAAAAGTCAATTGGATTCCAACCTTCCCAGGAAAACCAGGAGAGATCGGAGGTTAAACAATTAACATTCGGAAATCTAAAGATTTTTAGTATGATCCAATCAACAAGCATATGATTTGAAGTGGTTTAATATTAATAAACTAAAAGTGTGCAGTAACTCTATGCTTATGACCATCAGCGTGGTGGCCCAGTGGTAAGGGCTTTTGCTTTGTGTTGGTAGAATGGTGCTAAAATCCACAGTTGTGGGATTGAATCCCGGTCGGGTCAAAACCTTATAAGACTTTAAAATTAGGTGATCTTCTCGCTCCCTGCTTAGCGCCCAGCATTACTAGGTAGGTTAGCTCGGTGTCAGGATAATGTGACTGAGTGAAGTATCATGTCAATGTGTTCCGTGTGATATTTCAGTGAGACAGCACTATAAAGTCACCATAAGTGCGCACTGTCGCAAGCAGACACTGTCTCTATATGACCTATACATAAGTTAAAGGGACGCTAAACCCCAATAAAACAAACAAACAAACTATGCTTATGCCCAGTTTAAGTTCATGCACTTATTTATATTGTAAAGTGTCTTTATGGGGCTTCTTTGTTGCTTGTAGTATATTTGATATATACAAACAAGAAAATTCTCATGTATACCTAACCGCATTAAGTATCCGCTACTGAAACTGAAAGACATCTCATGAAGGATACTGTCACAAACAAACACTAGACTTATAAGTACCGCATAGTTAACATTGCTGAACAGATTACAATGACAGTGGGAGTTATAAGAGGGTTGGCCCTTTATATAGATCTATAAAGTGACAGTGCAAAACGTACATGTATATGTACAGGGGATTGTCATTTGTATAAAACGAACCTTATTTGAAAGTTATATATTGATAAATGTGTGTGAAAAGTGAATATTCTCTATAACTGGTTGTGTTGTACATGTGCTGATTTGAACATTGCTTATTAATCAGTTTTGATGTACCGGTAATGAGTTCAGGCTTTTTTGCTGATTGAGTGCCTATGAAATTACAATCTTGCATCTATGATTAGATACTAGGAAAACGTTTCAATATTTTTGATTGAATTTCCTGTTAATGTTACTTGTTGTCAACTGTTAAAATAAACAGAAAATCTGTGAAGCTGTTGTGAAGAATTAATTTCAAGAAAAATTGTGAAGAAAGTTTTATCATGGGGAAAAAATTTAAAATAAAAATAAAAAAGGTAAGTGTACAAGTATCAATAGACTTAAAATGTATGATATAATATTGATTCTTCTTTTTGTGAAATTCATAATGCTTAATAGGAATATTTGGTATTTTCAAACTTGAAAGACTTGATACTGGATGAGTGTTAATATTGTCCCATTGTGTATTATATATATATATGCTTTAATTGTATTGCTGTGTATATATAATATAGACAGACATATCACTTTTAATAAATACTTGTTTGGTTACTCACACTGATGTGCAAAAATTTACTTGTTGATCGATGCAGTGAACTTGAATTGAACTCTTTTGTGTCACAGTTACTATATATAATCAAAGCTTTTAGGATTAGTCAGTGCACTGCACCATAATTATGCACCCCCTGCATGATAATTCAGATTACAGTAGGCAGCTCTCTGATCAATACAACCCACAGATTAATCTTTTAAAATTATAATGCTATTGTGTGGGTGAAAAGATATTAAATTTAAGGTGTTTGGTATGTTGTACGAAACCATTTATGAAATTCAAATCTGAACGGTCATAACAAAATTGAAGACATTTTTGTTTTAGACAAAGTTTGATATAGAATGAAAAGTTTTTAAAAGGATTTGTAAGCAGTTCAGTTTTTAAGGTCATAAGTTTGCGAAAGACTTTGGAAGACGGCGTCAAAAACTACAACAGAATTTCTGAAAAGTTCTGTTTGTTGATCAAATTCTCTTGAGCTGGATCAACCAGTATTAATAATTTTCTTATATTTACAGTTGTCATGTTAGGGTAATAGTAATAGAACAGTTGATCAGTTTCAATGTACATTTCCTACATTGTATGTAATTGATTACTAAGGTGTGCATTACAGTGTAACCATCTTAGAATAAACATATCACCTTTAAAAGTCGATCATTGATTGGCTATCAAAAGTTACTTTACGAGCATTTATTGGCTATCAAAAGTTACTTCACGATCATTGATTGGTTAACAAATAATACTCCACGATCATTGATTGGCTAACAAAGGCTACACCTGTAACAGCTGATTATTTCACTATTTACCAATTATTGATCGTTTTTCTTGTAGATATGGTCCAAAAGGGATACATGAGTGTGTTTAAATATTTCAGTCTATACACTGACCAATGTCAATATTTAAATGACCCCTGGTATAATATTTGCTCAGTCCTGTCCACACATTGTCCATAAAGATATGTAGAGTACGTTTTACAATGTACTGATCTTAGGGTGTATAAATAAATGATTTTAGTTGGTGGGTTTGTTTCAATAGGGTTGTGAGAACTGAACATGTACATGTTTCTGTTTTGTGTTCAGATGTTTAAAAGTCATCCAAACAATACTCTTGTGTGACAGGTGTATTTTATACAAGTCAATCAGTTACTACATGTATGTGCTTTCACATTTACATTATGAATGCCACTGTAGGTGGTTGAGTGTTCACCTCATATGCAGAAGGTCGAGGGTTCGATCCCCAGCCATGTCGCATCTAATATGTTAAAACTTCATAATCTTCTCACTCCCTATTTAAAGCACTCGGCATTCTGAGAAGGAAAAGGACTGGTTGGCTTGTTGTCCTCCCCACACAAACCAACACGTCTTTCACCGTGCTACGGTGGCGGTGATGATTAATATGTACGTATATATACTATTGTATATTGGTCGTGAATAGAAATAATTACAATAACATGCAAGTCTATAAGGGTCTCAATACAGTGGTAAACTTATTGTTCTCTCTCACTATACATGTTGTCAATGGCATCCCCATGGGAACCATTACTTGCATAACCTAATGATAACCATCTTGATCATGCAGCACAAACATGATTAAATCTGTCATATTTTATTAATATAAATCAATTACTATCACTCCCAACATAGTATCGATGTGTATAATTTTGTGTACACATGCAATACTACTTGTTGTTGTCCTGAGAGGAATGATGGTTATGTTTGAATGCGGAAACTGTGATGTAAAGTGGTGGTATTGTTATCTCCCCTTGGTATTGTTATCTCCCCTTTGTAGTGTAAATCAGTAGCTGTGTGATATAACTGATAACTATAGATGCTAATGATGTACTGTTAATTAACTCTATACCAAACTATAGTTATATTTAATAATAAACCACAGATACCATAATGTGATATGAAGGTCAGCAGTTCTGATGTTATTTTAATGAAATTTTCTCATAACTGAATTCCACTTTTAAGCTAAAAAATAATATGAGTTAGCGTAATTTGAATTTGGCAAATATAACTCCATGGCACATGAAATTTTTTATGAAAAGCAAATAACAAACTGTGAGTGCAAAATCAGACTTTTCTGTTAGTTACTTAAATTCTCTTTAACAAATAAAAAATGTTTAAGTTTTTACATTTTTGATGACATTTCTCTGTTCTTTTCAGGTCGAGATGCAATCAGTAAAATGAATCCGATGAAATTTGCCTTACACACGTACAAATAAAACAAAGGAAGTCTTCTTTCAATTGACAACAAAATATTGTAATCCTGCCTTTCAGAAACACTGTCTCAAATTATAGTGAAGATATTAGTCAATTTAATTACTGCAAGTTAATTCAATTAAATTATTTTCAAAGTAACCTAATTAATATACATTTCTTCTCATTTTAAAATTCCTGTCTTTGAAATTCTAGATCGATAAATGATTTACCTCACTTAGCTACCTCTTTAGAAGTTGTCTCCCCTTTTGTAAATATTAGCATTTTTGTTGTCAATGAAAGCAAAACCCTGATGAATATATCTTGCACTTTTGGACCATTTTATTTGAATGAAGACTATGATAGAAACATGCATTGATCAGGACTAAACAATAAATCATACAGCAATTTAGTAAAAATATGTACTCAACCAGTCAACATGTTATGATGTAGATTGTCAAACAGCATTGATACAGTGTATTTATGAATGAAAAATAACACAAAATTCAGAAACAAATCTAGCTGTGATGATTTGCTGATGTGACAAAATGGTTAAACTATGAAAAACTATAGCCAAACAGTTTTTAATGTGTGTAAATTGCATACACTGCCTGCATGCGAGAAGATGTATTGAGAAGATGTATTGATCGTAATAGTATAGGAATAGTGTCGTCTAGGTGACTGGTCATCACAGAGGAACAGTTGCATAATGCATTATTCTGAATTCATGTCATCTCAGGTGTTCTACGCTAGACTATTAATTACACACCAATCAGGAAATAGATGAACTACGCATGATAGGTTCCACTGATAGCTCCCATTTTACGCCTTTGTCATTCAAAAAATCAATTTTACTGTGTGGTTTTGTTATTTTGTTTTGATTGATTACGTTTCATTGTTATTAGATCGTCATGCTGAACAACACATGGAATGGATGTTGCTGTTTTGATGTGTGATAATCCTGGTTGATTCCAACTGTTTTCATTATATTTCCAACTTTGATCTACAAGCCAAATGTATATGCCAATGGGCAAGCCTTGGTTAACTGATTATGTGCCTTCATGATGGTGAATAACAGAATCAACTTATGTTTGAATGTGTTTGAGTTAATGCTTGAAGCATTATATACCCATGCACTTGTATGGCCTTATAACCCTGTTTTTACAGCTCCACCCAAAGACATCTTGTAAATAGTTATACTTTACTTTACCAAATCCAATTCAAGCTAGTTTTTAAAATCTTAAATGACTTAACTATCCAATTCATCTTCATGGATTATAATTATACTGTAATTAAATTTCAAAAGAAAAAATTCTGCATAAATAATATTGGATGTTATATATATTTATTTATATGCGTCAACCCTTAAATAACATGTGCAGCAAGTTCACATGCAATATAGGACGCAAACTAACCCTATAAAGCAAAGAGAATACTGTCATTAACCTAATAACCAGGGCGTTTAAAAAATTAGAAAAAGTAGAGGGTCTGCTTATTAGGATTATATTAAATGTCAAAACACTGTTAATAAGTGTACTGCAATGCTCTCCCATGGATCTTAGCTATAACACAGGACCACTAGTGCTTGAAAAGGAGGGGGTGTTCATTAGGTCCAATACGCTATTACACAGGACCACTAGTGCTTGAAAAAGGAGGGGGGTGTTCATTAGGTCCAATACGCTATTACACAGGACCACTAGTGCTTGAAAAAGGAGGGGGGTATTCATTAGGTCTAATACGCTATTACACAGAACTACTAGTGCTTGAAAAAGGAGGGGGGGGGGCGTTCATTAGGTCAAATACGGTATGTCAAGTACATGTAGATCAGTATGTGAAAAACTGATAAAGACATGTCAAAACTGAACTTAAGTGGTCACATATAATATCATGTCTTTGGAATTTACATCAGTATCAAATTTGTTCTACAGAACTACTACCTTAATATGCAAAATACATAAAAATGTTACTTCTAAATCATTTTTGGACTTTTTTGAATACAAATGTTGTGAATGATGAAAAATGAGCCCCAAACCGTGTGAACTTTTCAGATCATGGTCTATTTACTTTAGTTTCTTTCTTTTAAGTTAATTCTTTTAAGTCAGATATAATGGATTACTTTGCTATTTATTCCTCATCAAACAAATAAAAGTTTTGCCGAAAAGATAAAGATGAAAGTACATGTGTATAACTGTCCCCTTGAGCTGCCACGCTTGACTGAACATTTATAGGATGAGCAGAAAACTTTTAGAAACCATTCAAGCATGTTATGATGCAGCATCTGCAAGGCATTTTATGCAAATGCCTTAATTATTATGAATCGGGGTCAGATAAGTACTTTCAATACATATTTGAAAATAGTACAGTTTTCCACAGTTTCAGTAGCATTTCTAATTATCTTTAGATTCATATGCTGTTGTGAAAATCTTTGAAATTAAGTTTTAATCTTGATCAGAAAAATATATAAATGACTTATGTAAAGTAGATTTTCAATGATGACAATTTAAGTCAAATTCAAAATCCGCTGAGTGAATGTGAAAAAATATTGAACATTTTTACACATTTAATAGAAATGAAAACACAGACGTTTATTCTGGAGGCAAGATTGTGTAAATTTAAATATTGTGAAGACTGTTTAAACACGAGCCCGTTGATAGATCTCCTTGTGGTAATACAGCGTTAGTTCAATACCATAGTGTCAATGTTTACATTCAAGATACTTCTCTCTGTGTACGTCATTGCATCACAGGTTGTGGTTAATTGTTCTGATTAAACTCAATTATTGAACTGTAAAATCGCTCTGTATTGACTCAAGGTTATAACTCCTATTCTGTAATGTTGGGATTGGCTTCCTTGAAGACCAGATTAAGTGTCTGCATAGTTCATGTATATCCAGATATGGGATTTATACCACATCATAAGATAAGCCCTCCAGTGTTTACTTTTATTGTATACACTGCGAACTGGTGGCTTCAAAATATTTTTTGGTTCATTCGGCAGGTCTGTTTTGGTTAATCACACATGAACGATCTTCTTGAAGGTTTGGTCTAGTTTAACAGTTACTGGCCTGCTTTGAGTAAATGTCTATAGAAAAATCAAACAGAGATGTCAGTATTTACAAGTTACGCTTTTATTTACAATTGTACTGGTACATGGTACATATAGATGTTTTAATGCAGATTGTGTGGTCTATTTGGTTGATTTGTTTGTACATATTATAATTAGCTATATAACTTCAGTTCTCTGGTAGTATAAAATGCTACAATGCTCGAGAACATGATTATATATCGGTGTACTAACTAAACAAAGTTTTGTTAAGTTGCAAACTTTACTAAGTTGATTGCAGAATGGAGTCATCAAATGCAATTAATATATTCAGAAAATTCTAGGAAAACTTTTTTAGTTCTAGGGACCTTTCAGAGTTGAGTTATGAAAAGGAACTGCCAACAGAATTATACTTTGGCATGTCCGTTATTTTACTGAACAGTTGAACAGTCACAAATCAATTAATTATTTTATGTTGCACAATTTGCTTGAATTGCAAAACATCTGCTCTTTTGTAAAAGTCTCACCAAGGCCAGCTATTTACCCTATGTCATTAACACTGTAGATGTGGTCTAGTTTCGTTCTAAACTATTATCGTTAAGTCATTGTTGCTTTAACTTTTAAAAGGCCCAACTTGTTTAAAAGTTAGCTAGCTCTAGGTTGAGTTTATATTGACAAGCTATGTAGTATATCTACCTGTCTGTCTCACACAGTGCGGGTAAGACAATACAGGTATACAATGTCTATGAAGCATGGGAACACACAATCTGACATCCACATAACGCCCCTCACTGTTGTCACAAAATGTCTGACTCCGACTTTTAAAGTTTGGACAATTGCTGTTCAAATATTTTTAGTTCATGTTCTGTTACCTGGAAAAGCCAGGTATGATTTAATTATATATTTAGGTCAACCATCCAGGAGGTCATTTGAGCATTGTTGGGTCAATAAGTAAATGTTTCATTGGTGTACATGTCATTTTTGAAGTGTTGCTCAAATATATATCTTTTTTTGATGTGCTAAAATGAGATAAGCAGAGTGTTTTATAGCATAAAATATTCTGCATGGAAGCATAAAGGAAAAAAATTCTATGTAGAGGGAGCTGTCGTTTTACATTTCTCACTTAATCGTCGACTCTAGACAGATGCAACAAATGTAAAAGAAAGATATACATGTAGTTCAACTTTATTATGATATATAACAAAAAGCAGTCCTTATTTATGTCATGGCAAGGCACATGCAACAAATGTAGAAGAAAGATATAGTTTAAATTTATTATGAAACAGAACAAATGGCATGTCATGGTGGTGTGGACCACCCCTATTGACTGTCTGGGTTGATACACGTCTCCTGTCAAACAGGGATCTTGGTTCTCTCCTGTTATCAGACAAACTGTCGCTATAATCAGAGGGAGGTGCACACTTAAATTCACCCCTATTGTTTTCTCCAGAATGTTTTATGCTGCCCTTTGTGTTGTGCCCTAGCTTGCCTTACTATAAAGCTCTCAAGAGATTGCACTTGATTATTATGTTCTCTTTTTAATTTATCTCATTTTTAACTCTTGGTGTATATCATTTTTAACACTTCATTTTTGAATAAAATGGATGCTAATCTTGTGCACTGTTTTTAAAGACTTTAAGATATTTTTCTCTCTGGATAGATTTGTGTCAGAAATATGTCATGTGTTTTATTGTTAGCACTTTAAGTAAAAACAATACAAGTGACTTTTTTTTGTATTTCGTACGTAACAGAGGCAACTGATTATGCAGAGATTTGAGCCTAGTACCCTTAACTGAGGTGAGGAGTCAAACCCTTTAACAATTGAGCCTAAGAATTAATTCTACAGTAAAAGCTGTAGAAACCTTATTATCACTGGGTGACAAATACCTTACATTGCCTAATCTATGTTGAATCTGGATACAAATTGTTTTAGACCAATCTACACATACTGTTGTCAGTAGGGGTATATACTAAATACCTGCTCTAGCGACCACCTCTATAAAGAGACCATCTGTACATAAAGACCACTAAAATCATGTCCCTTGAAGTCTGATTACACTTATTTTTACCTGTACATAAATACCACCTCCATATAAAGACCACTTTGTTCTGGTCTCTTGGTTGGTCTTCATAGACAGGTTTGACTTTAGAAGGTTTTCCTTCCAAAAGGTGCATGATCTTGACCTTCATTGCATTGTGACCTTCTGACTTGTCCTCTACCGATTGTCTATAATAAGGCTAATTATTAAACTGTCAGTATGCATAAGTTTTAAACAATGGATATCTGAGATAATATCTGTCCAGAACTAGGTTTTGTCCACAGCAGGCAAATGTATTGCAGCGAACAAAGTCTTTGATGTCTGCATAAATGCAAATCTGGGCTAGTAAATACAGCATGATGGTCTTATAAATACAATGGATCTTATCTTATCTCAGTCTCATCTGATCTTCACAGTCATTATATTCAGGCAGTTAATTCAGCAAGGAATGTGTGTACATAGACAGGGCTGGAAAATGGTCTCCTTTATGACAACTTGGTCGAGTTTTGTCTAACTTTTTCACTTGTGTCATCTGGTCTGCACATGGCGAAGTTATGATTTAATATTAGTAATTGTCATAGCTTATTAAAGAAACTGACGGCTTTTCACTGGGAGTTGTCAAAAAGTATGTGTACAGATGCATATAACAGCATGGTGTTGTGCTAAAAGAATGTTTCACATTAGTTGCAGGTTTATTGCCATGCTGAAATAAAACAAGAAATTTACGAGATTTTATAATGAAAGACGGTATGTCATTGAAAAAACATAACAGATTACAAGAACAGATTGTCTTTTATTTGAAACACATGCAGCTAGCGCTGAAGTAAATTTGCGTGCTGCATCATAATCTTGTTTGCGTTTTATTGGTTATCTTGCTTAAAAGCTTTCAGATGAAGTTTAGAATAAAATTTAACAAAAAGAAATTAAAAGTCCAATTCATAAATTGTGGTTATATAATTCCAGACACTGGAATTACACAATATAATCAGGTTCAGTCATTAAAGGCCAATTCAATTCTAATTTGAAGTCTCTTGAATTTTCTACCCTTAGCTGGCAGTGATGTATAACAAGGAAAAGTGATAGAATTGTCATGTACATTCTTCTGATTTTGATTTGATAATTTCTTCAAAGACAACTGACAGACTTGTGTAATAAACTCTGGCCAGTTGTTCTTAAGGTCCATCAAATGCAACTAATTACAGTTATTATATGTCTGAGCCATATGCTCTGCCATTGCAGACGGCATGCTTTCTCCTGGACCATGGACATGACAGTTATATGCATTATGGATTACTTCAATCAATTATTCTGAAGTTATGACACCTTGGTGTCCAGTTATGGTCAGTTAGCTATCTGGAGGTGTAAACATCGAGTCTGGCTTGTCATAAGTATTGTCCTAGTAGCAATGAAACGGTCAAGAGATCATGCAATGTTAGGCAGTACACATATAAAATGTGTTTCAATCTTGTGTATTTCAGTAGAATGGTCGACTTCTAATGGCCACTATGGTTTGCTGAAGACGTTAAACTCCCCATTTCTTGCTTGTGTATTTCAAGCAAGATAGAACTCTATTTACAAAAAAAATAATAAAAAATTCATTAGCGTATCTTGCAAAATATTTAAAATTATTTTTAGCTCGCCTTTAAAGAAGGGGCGCTTATGGAATCACCCCGGCCGGAGTTGGTGTTGGCGTTGGCATTGCCAGGTTAAAGTTTGGCTGCAAGTGTTGAAATGCACTAGTATACAATCAAATATGTGCACTAGGATGCTGATATTTGCCATGAGAGTAGTTTGGGGGTCTAAGATTCATTAACCAGAGTTAAATTGGAAATATTTTTAAAAAGAATCTGAATTTTGACATGTTTTTGGACTTAAACTTTTTCAAGGTTTAAGATTTGCTGCAAGTGTTGAAATGCACTAGTATACAATCAAATATATGAACTTGGATGCTGATATTTGGCATGAGGGTAGTTTTGGGGTATAAGATTCATTAAATGGAGTGAATTGGGAATTTTGTTTTTGTTTTTGTTTTTTTCTAAATTCCAATTTTATGACTTTTCTTTGCTTTAATAAATAATTAATTATGTGCAGTAGGATGCTGGTATTTGGAATGGAGTTGCTTTTAGGTGTAAGGTTTAGTTAATGCAATCATAGTGGACATTTCTTGTTCTTCAACAGCTTGATCTTGTTATTATTTAAATGTATATATATCAAAATTGCATTTCTTTGCTGAAAGTGTCTGCTGATTAAAATTGTAAAACTTTTGATCAGAAATTATTAAAGACTGAGACAAATAATTAATTTCTTTTTACATTTCTGTTAATGATAAAAAAATATGAATATCAGAGTTGTAAACTTGTCCAAATTTGTATTATAAGAATGGCAAACCAAGATTTCTTTATTTCCTTAAATATATCACAGACCTGTATTATATTAGATCTGTTGTTGTTAGTGTAGTAGTAGTTTTAGTAATCGTTATACAGGCATATGGGTCGTTAACGGTAGATTTACCTGAGCCAAAACCGGCTGACAAACTAAGTCCAAAAATGCATTATAACAAAGTTTTTAAAAAATTTTGATTTAAGAAAATGTATTCATGCTGAGTTTTTAATATGGTCTAGAAAATAGTATTTTTTATTACCAATTAACTGAATATTTAGCAATCGTGTATATAGCCATTTGCAGGCTTTTAACTATATACATGACCGTCGTGTAAATGACCATATGTGGGCTTTTGACTATATACACGACTGTCGTGTACATAGCCTTTTGGAAGCAGTTTGTCTATATACACGACCGTCGTGTATATAGCCACTCCCACCACAGCTTCCAAAAAATTATACTGTATCCTTGTGTAATTGGTTTTCTACCTAATAGAGGCTTTGCACGGTCACTCAAAACTGGCGATTTAAAGGGCTACTGGCCAAAATTTACCTGTATGGCAACTGACGAGTTTTGACTATATAATCTTACTAAATTTAGCCATATTCATATACAGTCGCTACAAATTCAAATATCCTCGTGTAATGGGTTTTCGACCTAATTAGGTTCTGTGGCGATATCTTGGTGTCTGTGACCGTGACTATTGATTTTTGCAACACATTTGGTTTACCTATGACTTTTGCGCCAATAATAAGGTGTGTCTGATTCAATGCTCTTCAAATAAGAAATATTATTTCAACTAGCAATGTGTTCGACCTATTCTTAATCCGAAACGGATTTCGGAACAGGAATACCTTACCGGGCAACTTTCTCAGGATTTATTGACAAGTGATTCAGCTGAATTATTTAATAGAAAAGTCCATAATTCAAAATTAATTTGATTTCTTTTGTATATTTCAAAAGTTGAAAGAAATGGGAAACAGTTTATAAAACCACCATCCTTGAAAACATTTCATCAATATTTATCATATATTACCATGTATCTGTGTGTCTATAAATTTGCAGTGTGGAATAGATATAAGAAAAATACATGATAAATTTCATTCAACTGCATAATGTCAAAATTAAAATATGTACACATTTTAGGAGGAAATTGGACTTTGCTGACACTTCTAACTGATTCAGCTAGTAAATTATGACCTGTTAGTATGGGTAGCGTTATAGCTTTGCTATCATGGTGTTCACTTCACATTAATAATGTACCTTTGTTGTTATTTTCAGATTTTCTTTAATGCAGTGATACCTGATCATGAAGCTGATGCTTTTAATCCACCCATCATTGATCAAGAGAACAGAACATTCATAGATACAGTTATAAATGTGTGCATTGGAGGTTTCGTCAGATGGGATGCAGTGTATTTTGTCCATATTGCAGAATATGGATATATATTTGAGCATTCTCTAGCATTTTTCCCACTTTATCCATTAACTGTTCGCATTTTGACCAATACAGTTATGTTACCTGTACAGTTGTTAATGACATACAGGAGTTCCCTCATTATCACGGCATATCTCCTCAATCAAGTTTTATTTGTTAAGACAGCATTACTTCTCTATCATGTGGGCCGGGATGTATTAAGGAATCAGATGTTGGCTTATAAAGCTGCCTTATTGTTTTGTATAAATCCAGCTAGTATCTTTATGAGTGCACCTTATTCTGAAGTGTTCTATAGCTATCTGACATTTGCTGGACTGAATGCAAGGTCTAACACCATCACATCATTTATATTTGGATTCAGTGCATTAGTAAGATCTAATGGAATATTAAACTTAGGATTTATCTTGCATACAAAAGGCAAAGAGATTGTACATAGAATTTTAAGAGCGATAAACTGTTTGAAATGTGGAGACGTATCAACGCTTACAAGCATATTGTGTTCAATGTTATTAATCACTGTCATACCCACATTGTTGTGGATGATTTTATCTTCTATGCCATTTGTTTTTTACCAATATTATGCTTACCAGCAGTTCTGTATGGAAAATCCATGGAAGACTGAGGTACCAGCGCATCTTGTTGAGTATGGTAAAAAGAGTGAATATACCATGCTTGGCAGTGGCCTTTCATCGTGGTGTAATGACAGTATACCATTGGCATACTCAGCTATACAGAAACATCACTGGCACCTAGGTCTGTTTCAGTACTATGAAATTAAACAGATACCTAACTTTTTGCTTGCTACTCCGGTGTCACTTATGTGTATATTTGCTGTAAAACAGTTTTATGTGCACCATAGATTGACCTTTCTAACACTGGATTTACTACCAGAAAGATTCTATCAGTACAAAGACAGTGGCAGTATGGATAAGGATAAGAGACTTTTACCATATATTGTACATATTATATGTTTAACTGTGTTTGGATGGCTAACTATGCACATACAGGTAATTATTACATGCGACCATTGGTCAAATTACATCATAGGTATATCAGATGCATGCCATAAGTCTTTCATCAGTTAAAGCTGTATACCATCACAACCATTTTGTACACTAACAACAACTTGTACAAAGCACTACTCTGAATTGAAACAAAGTTCCATATAATCTTTTTTTAGTTCATCACTATCTGTTTGCTTTGTTTCAACATAATTTTGTTTTTATACCCCCGCTTCAACGAAGTCATTCAAGTGGGTGGTATATAGTGATTTCTCTGTCCGTCCATGCAACAGTTTCTGAAGCATATTTATCTCCTCTACTTTTTCACATATTGTAATGAATCTTAAAAATTTGGTACTTGTGTGGAAGGTGGTGTGTCATGTACCATAAGTTGGTCACTGTGTCCTACTTTGACCTTCATTATTGAAAATTGGTTTCCGGAGCATATCTGCTACTTTTTCACATATTGTAATGAATCTTAGTACCGGTATATTGGTACTTTTGCGAAAGACGGTGTTTTGCGTACCATAAATGGGTCACTACAACCTCTACCTTGACCTTTGAACTAAATTATTGAGTATTGGTTTCTGGAGCATTTCTCACGTTTTTTAACATATCGTAATGAAACTTAATATATAAGTTCTTGTGTGGAAAGCAGAGTGTTGTATACCATATGTAGGTCACTTTGACCACTACCTTGACCTTTGATCTACATTATTGAATATTGGCTTCTGGAGCATATCTGCCATGTTTTTTCACATATTGTAATGAATCTTAGTATATGGGTTCTTGTGCAGAAGTTGGTGTGGCAAGTACTATAAGTAGGTCATTGCAACCTCTTCCTTGATCTTCCAGCACAGTGGCCTAGTGGTTAGTGCATTCGCTTTGTACTGGTAAACTGGTGCTAGAATCCACGGTCTTGGGTTCGAATCCCGCTTGCGTCAAAATTAGGCAATCTTCTCACTCCCTGCTAAGAGCCCAGCATTACTGAGTAGGAGGAGGACTGGTTGACTCGGTGTCAA